>JAVCKT010051070.1:0-16801 GCA_032273925.1 Rhynchotus rufescens
ATCAGCTTTCTGTATTTCAAAGTTGTTGACATTATCGCAGAAGCAATCGCGTTCCTGTCTGGTGAGGAAAGATTGACGGGTATCTGTGTTGACAGATATGCTGATGCCTCTTACCTTAGGTTTCCAAGGTTATGGTTTGACAGTCAATTAAGAAGTTCTCGCTTCCCTGACAAACTGTTGTTTTCTTACTGATTTTTTTTTTTTTTAACATTCTCCCATTTTGTAAAACGCCTTGGCGCTCTCTCCTACATCACAGGGATTTTATTAGCACCTTGTTTAGCAGCCTTCTCTCTTCTGCAGCGTGGGAGGAGACTTTGCCAAACTGATGGACTAAATGAAATTCTGAGAAACTCTTTCAGAAGGGAGACACAGCACATGGGAAGCACATTGGACACACACATGGAAAGCACACTGGACAAACCTCATCCCCTCTCATTAGGCTTTTGCAGGTGTCCACTCCTCTAGGCAGCTCCAAGGAAGCCACAGAAGCTCTGGGATGCCCATGAGAAGCTACCTACCTGGGCTCCCACAGCAAGCACCTAAGGCCAACCCCAGGGTGTCACCCTGCACATCTCCATGGTGGGTGACATCAGCACAAGCTTCAGTCACTCACATAACTGCAGAAAAGCTCCATGTCTGCCTGCTCTCCACCAGCCAGAAACAAGCAGACAGGGTCTGCACCACAGCCTGAGACAGAGTACAAACCTGCTCCCTGTCCTGCTGGCACTGCCACCCGAGACAACCATCCTGGACAGCACTGGAGATGGAGCTACACGTAACCAGCTTCATTCTTCTACCTGTAGATGGCATGGATATACCTTTTTATTTCAAGCTACTCTCTGTATTAGTTCACTTTAAACATAAGTAACATTCTATGACTTAAATATGAAGAACAAGGTAGCAGGTGACATTAAATGATGCAAGACAACTATACCTTCTACTTGAAACAAAGCTTTTAATGGTCTTGAGAGTACTAGTTAACTTATAAATACCTGTAGGGACTAATGTGCTGAGATTTGAAATAGTCTTGAGGCAGTAAAGATATCAGGGCAGTTGGGTTGGCCATACAGTAGGAGGAAAATTCACCTCCAAAACAAGAATCAGTAGAAGAATGTAAATCTCTGAATCTCTATTCAGCTTTTTAAGACTTCTTAGACCTTAGACTTAGGCTTCTAAGACTTCTCTTGGAAAGCAGCGCCACCGAGGCAAGGCAGCTGTTAGGAGAGACAGGCCTATATGGCCAAGTTTGCAATGATACCTGCAGGTCTTGGGGCTGGTTCTGCAAGTACATTTAATTACCGAAAGGTTCAGAACAGCAGCTGGAATGAGAGGCAAGACAAAAGCACTAGTGAGCACAACTATAAGAGCAATTAAAGTACTTTAGCACTTAGCTGCAACTCTCAGTCAGCATCCCTCCATATTTCAATCACCTAAATACCTTTGTAAACAGGACCCATGGTATCTTAGTTTGGCTACTTTCAAAAAGAGTTCCTCCTAACCCATAAAATGCTCCCTTATAATTGTGCATTTAAATAATAATAAATGAAGAATTTACTCTACTCCAAAAATAAACATTATTACAGAACTACTGTACTATTTTTAATAGTGGGAATCTTTCAGATGCAACTCTGCAGGTAGCTGGAGGTCAGCCATAAAACCTTGCTTATTGCAATGCCTCTCTTCTACAGGAAAAAAAAATAGTAATGAAATAGAGCATTCCATTAAGCTGCAGCATTCAGGAGGCATTTCTGCAAAGTCTTTTCACAGCATACCACTAGCATCTACTTGCAATGCATCAAGTTGAGCATGTAGGCAGACTGTGGAGAAGCACACTCAAAATAATTCTTATGTACCACTACCTAGGACACTGCCAAAAAGACAACAGAACTCCTGAACATCTCTCAATAGCTGTCACAGCCACCTCAGTAAAACATCAAAATTTTCCACTATCCTTAGAGCACCAGCAGCTTTGGATCTCCTACTTACACAAGTAAACTCACCTCCAAGCAAAAGCTGTTGACCAAGAGCATATCTGTATCTTACCCCTCCCTTTCCTGAGGGCACACAGAATACATCATAAATCACACGCCCTTTTGGAAACAGAAAAATTCCTCTGGACAGACTTCATGCTATGAACATGCCAAAAGTCTGAAGAATTAAATAGGAGAAGGATAAGCATGAAGTCATGCATACATTATGTTCAAGGGTTCACAGTGGGAGAACCCTTCTATTTTTTGATTGCTTTTACAGTTGAGGAAAGAGGGAAGATTAAAAAAAGATATAGGATGATATTTTAAGAGATTTGCTTATTCTGAGCTTTGGAAAACATATCCACACTCTGTAATCGATTTGAAAAACACTAGGCTCCCATTTTAGCTGAGAGACCATAGCCCTTCAACATTCATAAAAAATCTGATTTACTCTGGAGCATGAACCTCAATGAAGTGCATTTATCCTTTTGGAAAAATGAAATGAGGCAGCTGGAAATGCAATTAGCATTCTCCTAATGCACAAGAACTTACACAGGCAATTTCCCTGGTTGTGCAGAGATGCTACACACATTATCATGCATCAGAAGTTGGACAGTTAAAGTTTTAACTCAAGTATTCAGTCACATAGTGTCACCTTCCTGCAACATTTCTATTTTAGAGTACTGCAGTATGTACTCTTCAGATTGTAATTCGGGCCAAGAGCTGTCTGTTCAATGGAGTTAAAATTGGGCAAGTTCCTAGATGCAGCAGAGAGGTAGTTTGGTGGCACATCTCAGCTTGGGCAGAGCATGCTTGGAAGTACATTGCCCTCTTACAGACCTGCTTCCATCAAACTTGGGGCTGCTTCAGTCAAACTATGTTTAAGTTCTACCCAGGGTATTGCAGAATAACACTGGTAGTAATCAGCTGGTTCCCTTCAGTCTTGTTAACTAAATCCAGATGAAGTCTAGGTAAAGTCAAACTGATGCTATCTTAAAATTTACTATACTCAGGGGCTCCATAAACACTTCCAGTTTATGCTGTGCAAATTATTAAATGAATATACAGAGATAAGCCTCTCCAAGATATGCCAAGCACTGAAAAGAATTAAGTTTGAGCTTAGTTTGGTGATTGATTTTTCAACTTTAATTGTTTCAACTGAAACAATACTGGATATTTTACAGTTTTAAATATATATATAGCACCATACTTACTATCCAATTCTGTCCCTCCTTAAGACAGAATTGCCCTGCATTCCTTTAGCTGAGAACTAGTTTATGGCTTTATTTTTCATCCTAGTTGATTAGCGTTTCCACATATTGTCCCCCTCCCCAGAAAAATATCAAAATAATCTACCTGAAAAGGCCTTTTTTTGATAGTTAGAAACCAAAGATGATGAAACAAGTTCTTGCTTTGTGAAGTAAGTGTGCTTTTCCAGAGGACACAAAGCAATTCAACTGAAAATACCCAGTCAAAAGATCTGCTGACTTTCCTGGTAAACTGAAGCCAAAGCACTCCAGGTATCTTCAGTGGGAATATTCCTCATTGCTTTGGGGTTTTGCAGCTTTTCCCATTGTCCTCAGTTCACCACTGCCACCACAGGGTGGTTCACCACCACCCTTCTTAGAGCATACCAGTAAGCACTAGTATCAGGAAACCAATAATCAGCATTAATTCCTCTGAAGGTTTGAGTGCAAGGTGCAGAGGCCTCTCACTTTACTTACACTAAGCATTCACTTTGATACCGGATCTACTGTAGCTGGAAGCAATGTTTCTTCTATCCCTCCAGTCCCATCTTGAAGCTTGTATTCTGAACGTATTTGGGCAAGTTGTCCTACCACTCTCCTAGCAGGACTGCAAAAGTTATTCTTTTATTAATGACACTATTTTTAGTAAGGTACACAGGGTCCTTTGGGTTCAGCCTTTCTCAAACGCTGCACATTCCCTGCCCTCACTGATGCTATATTGAAACAACACGAGCACTAAGGGCACAGAAGGTCTTGGCAGCTTGGGGGGAATCCAGCTATAATTGCTTTGTTTCCTAGGCACACCCAGTTTCCATGCTTTGTGACTTTTATAGCTATAAATGCAAAGCTAGACTGGGTTTTTTGAAAGCTTGGGCAGCATGGCAGAAGCAGCTCCTTATCAGAGGACTACAGAGTGGAGGTAGTTTGCTCCTGGTACCTATTTCACTCTGCCAATGGCACTTTACTCCACATAGATGACCCTCATTACAAACAAGTCTTAATTTTGGCTAAGCATAAGTTGTGAGCAACCAACTAGCATTGAGTTTTCTCAGTCATAAACTAAGCTAAGATCTTCCCCACCATTAATGGTCTGCAAATCTCCTAAATCCAGCTACTGGCTGCTAGGAAGAGACAATATTAATCTTCAGGAAAACTTCAACTGGAAGTGTCAAACTTGGAAGGCTGGAATGCAAGCATCCTTAGGAAGCTGTCACATGGAAGGCCCCAAAAAGGAGATGTTCAAGTACTTCAAGCAAAGCTACCTAAATAAAGCTGATATTGGCATTGAGGATTGATCACTGAACCAAATCAAGAGTGATGGTATCTTTGTGTTTCATAAACTGCAGAGGATTTCTCTTGTACAAGAGTTCATAGAATAAGGGTCTATTAGCAGAGTTCCTTGCTCTGACTGGTTATTTCTCAGTTTCACAGTAGAAAAGTTTGGCCAAGAAAAAGCAACCTCAGGCATTGGCTATTACTGTATTTCCCCTCACATCCATTAATAGCCATTAATATTGACTAACGATAAAACTTGTAACACTTGGGATGTTCCAGAAGACTGGAATGAAATACCTCATTCCAGAATACCTCAGAATAAACAGGTGTCCAAGAAATCAGTCTCATATGAATCCCAAGCAAAAATCAGAGGAGCTAATATGGGCAAGCATGAAATAACTAAGAGACAGCATTACTAAATGTCAATCCAAGATTGTCTTTGTTGGGAGATTATTGGTTCTGACCAACAAAAACAACTACAAAGATAACTGCATTGCTACTACATACTTCAGTAAGTGCAAGTGACTTTGCAATTCCTGGTGTTACAAAGACATTACAACCAAAAGTCAACACTAGAGAAAAACTGATATAGATCAAAATTGATTAAAAGCCAATTGGCTGATAAATCACAGGAAGTAATCATCATATCATCCATCAGAAGTCTTCTCATGCTGCAACTGAAGTTCAGATAAATACTCTTAAGATCCACAGAGATGGCTCCCACCAGCCAGCACACACCTCATAGCCAGATTATATTTTGTGAGCCTTGGGCGAAGACTGTCAAGAGTTGTCTTATAACATGGTCATAATCTGTCATTTTAACCTCTTCCTATGTTCCCATAGCCAAACTCCACCCAAATCCAGCAAATCCACACAGTGCCTCACCCGGATCACTGGCACACACGCATTGACTTTTCTTCTGGTTTGGAAAAATAGGATCTTGCCCCACATGCTTCTGCAGCACTGCATACAGACCACAGCACCAACCACACCATGACACCCACCATACCACCTCCTCCTCCCTAATTCTTTTGTTTTTTTCTTCTCCTGTCCTAAATTCATTTCATAGGAAAGTTTTAGGGGTGAGGGCTCCCTCTTAGCTCACAGAGAGTTATCAGACCATGACCACAAAGGCTGAGTGCTACCCATATGCCTACTCTAGAGCATCATTTTCCGATTACATCCTAGGAAAAAACTACGCAGTAATTTCCCTGCCGTATCCAGATGGTTCGACTAGAGCTTTCACAGTAATTTCTTGACCCACTAATAATGTAATTGTTACTTACACAACATCAACATAGCAGGAGAAATGAGCCTGTCCTAGCTGTCAATACTGCTGCTCATCTTCAGGGTTGCCAGAGCTGCATTACAAGACACCCTTCCAGCTCTCAGTAAATACCTTTTTAAAAGGTTCATTCCTCTAGTGTAAGTCAGGAGAGAAGATTTGTCTAGTGCCAGCATAAACCTTCCCCGCAGCATCAAGAGCAGCGCTGCTTGACTAATTCACCCCACGTGAAGCAACTGGATCTCTTCCTCCCTACAGAGCTAACGGGGACACGTGCATACAAACTACTGAGCAAAGTGCATCTCCACGGGGCTTTTTACATTATTAGGCCTATCACCTGCCTGCAGAATTCCCTGCTAATCAAGGAAATGCTGTTTTAAATTCTCTTCATGGCTGTTTTGTTTGAAACCAAATTTAGGTTTTACACATCGTAAGAGCTAGGCTGAGCACTGCAAGTTTAGAGCACAGGCCAAACTTGCTGCTCACATGCAAATATATCAGCACAGAGGCCAATGGACAGGATGAGGCAGGGTGGATTAGTAAAGCTTGATAACTAGGATTTTATCTTCAGTGATTTCTGAGCTGTCGAATTAGCCAAAATCATCTTAAATTTCCACAGCTATAGTTCCTATCAAGACTACCTGCCTAAAGTATATCCCCACTGCAAATAATGATTAAAATCATTTGATACATCTTTGTATCAAAAGGTTTAAATTATAACAGTCTATGGCTTTCATCCAAGAGTCTGACCACATTTAAATAACATACAAAAAAAACACAAGACTCACTATCCCAGTAAGATTTTTAAAGCCTTACAAAACATGTGGATGTTCATTCCAATTAGCAAGAAATCATGAAAATAACTACAATACAGTATTTTAATAGCCTAAGATATTTTTTCAGTATGTGCCCAGTAAAGTTTAGAAGGAAAATGCGGAGGTTGTCAGCTTGCAAGCTGACAGATGAAGTGTCATTCCACCAAAGTCCTATCAAGGAGAAGCTGCGTTGCTTGGTGTGCACCCATGTGCTCCATTCACATCAAGCTGGCCATTTCTGCAGCCAGCCTCTTGGTGGCATTCCAGACAGAGCAGACTGCCCTGTCCCCACTGCACAAGCCCTCACCCTACAGCATCTGTTAATCTTGGGCTGTTTTATATCAAAAAGATGTTTTGAAACAAATAATTGTTCTCCTTTACTAATAAACACACATGTCCAGTTTCTTGATCAACAAAACAAAACTTCATAGGAGAATTTCAGCTTGTTTGGAAACACACTGGTTATGCTTCATAGCTACGTGATTTCTGGTACCTCCTGCTCACTTAGCTCTCCAAGGCAATTAGTAACAGTATTTTTCAGTTCTCACAGGCATTCCCCTGAATGATCACAAACACATTCAGAATTCAAACAACAACAAAATTAACACTGTGCAAAACTAAGTTCAAACTCGTACAGGATGAAATGAAATCCTGCTTTCAATATGAGATTTTCTACTAACTCACTTATGTTCCAAAAGCTTAATTTTAAACTGTTCAAAAATATTAATTTTTAACCCACTACTGAAGTGGAAAAGGTTTTGTTTGCATAACTATTGTCCATTGTTTAGGGTGTAATTTCACCATGGCAAAGAAACTTGTGTCGAGGGCTCGATATTCTGCAAGATGCAACACAGGCTTTCACACCAGCTTTGGCAAAAGCAAGCCTTCCAGCTGCAGCTTGCTCCATCCCTTTTTTCCACATAAAAAGGCTTTCAGAGCTTGTTTATAGAGGTGAACAATTAACAGGAGTGCAGGTTTTCCAGCAATGTGCAGTTTCCCTCAAACAATATTATAGTCGCATTACTTGCGGTGAAGGCAATCTGTCTTGAAGAAAAAAAGAGGTGAAGGGCTTTCATCATTTTTCCTTGTAAACTACCATTTTTGAGGGCATCAGCCCTGGCCACGTTAAGTGTGAAGGATGGTTTATCAGAGGCTGCCTCACCTTTGGCAGCTGGCAGGCCAAGCATCACTGCGTGGCTGCAGTCCCAAGATCCAAGAGCGCAGCAGCACCTGGAAGCTGGACTTGAGCCACTTCACGCTTGGAAAAAAATGCAAATGACAAAGTACATCTATATATAGAGCGAGAACATGCGAGGTGGTGAGGAAAGCCCAAGATCCTGCAGAGAAATGTTCCCGCTACCTGGTCTCAGCTGGCCGAAGAGCCCTAGGTTAGGCCTGGATTCAGCTCCATCTCCTACAAATGGGAACGCATTCCCTTAGAGGGAATACCCTGGAATTGGGTGGTATTTGCACTGCACCCCCAGCTCCTGCCTGGTCTGCAGAGCAGCCTTGCAGCTCCCTGCAAGGTGCTGCTAGTGCAGCCCCAGCAGCCACCAGTTCCCAATCAAAGTCTGGATGTGGGGGCTCCGCTCTGCTGCTCCCACAGCCTCCCACCCAGGCTGGAACTCCTTACTGCATCCTGGCAGTCCCAAAGGAGCCATCGCATTTGAAAGGAGCTTGGGGAAAGAGATAATGTGTTTTAATAATTCTGTGCCACCAATGATGTTCAAAGAGCTCATGAGCTTATTTTACAACGCTAAGAAACAGTTAAAACCTTTAACTGCAACAAGGAAAATGAAAATGTCAACACCTCTGTCTCTTGGATGACTTCCAAACTCCTTATTAAATAAGAAACCATGACACGACCACCTGTTTAGCAAAATCTCTGCAACCCTTTTCTTAACCTTTATATTTCATTTTTCCTCAATTGTTTATATACACAGGAGGGCTCACTCCTAACTGGAGCCTTAGGGCATTCTTGTAATATTAATAAAAAGGTCAAATTGAAAAAGGAGCAACTGTGCATTGAAGCAAATTCCCAACCAAGCTCCCAGCAGCAACTCAGCTGCTACACAGGCTACGACCACAGCAGAGGTTGCAAACAAAGTTCTAGGAATTTTGGTCTAATGTTTGAGTCTGGTCATGCTTTAACAAGGAGCAATTTGTGAAGCAGGTATCCTTGCACTTCATTACCAGAGTATGTTTGAATTTATGGGTTAAATTGAAGTGGTTACAGGTGAGATTAAATGGAACAGATCTCTACAACAACCTCCTGGAAGGCTGGACTTGCACTTCACAACTGCTGAAAGGAAAACAGCTTTTAAAATCATTGTCCTCCCTCTCTACCTTGTGTTATGCTATCAGACAACTGGTTTTGTCTTCTCTAGACAGTTTTGTCAGTCTAAGAATATACTGATGCCTTCAACCTCTTAAACATCAAAGTGCTTTCACTTGAATACGGCTTAAATGTCGTCCAGATTCATCTTTGTTTAATCAAGTCTCACATATGCCTCCACAGCATGCAATGAGCACTGCAGAGAGGAGCTGCTGCCCCAGCAGCACCCAAGCAGGGATCTCATCCTCCCAACCACACCAGCCTGGAGCATCTCAGCAGCCCTTCAATCTCCTTCTGGCATCTGTCAGGTGCAATGCGGCTTTTGGAGCTTCTTACAAGTGGGAAGCTGGTATGAATTGGCCTAACAGCAAGAACAGCTCAATGCTGCTTTAAGATAGCTATGACTTACACCTCAAAAACTATCTAACTATTTATCTCAGAAGAGCTATAAGCAAAGCTGCAGCAGCTTAAATATCAGTTTGGCAAATATAGGGAAAACAAATAGTCTGGCTAATATTTGTACTGCAGGTAAAATTCCATTTCTGGGGCAGTCAAAAAAACTTGTGTAACAGTATTAAGATGAAGGGTCTCTTACCCTTATTTTGTATGTGGATTTTTTACGCCCCTTGGTGAATTAATTCAGCAGCAAACATTGCAGTGCCTAAAGGAAATCCCTCACAAATAGCTCAAGCAGTTGAGGTTCCTCTGCAAAGCACAGGGAATTATAAAGTCCCACAAAATGATACCCCTAAAAGCCAGAAGCTGAATGAGGAGCCAAAGTTCGCAGGAGGAAACACTGATGGGATCCAGTCTCCAATCCTGTTCCCTTTTGTAATATTCCAGCTACATTTTGCCATGACAGTGCAGACCCTTCTAGATAAGGTTAAAACAGATGACCTGAGGCTTAATTTGCTTAGTTGTCTTCTGCAGACCCTTTAGAAGTAGTTTCTGGCTCCTCACAGGTCTGTACACAGGTTACACACCACAGCTTTACTGCAGCCAGCAGGAAAAATGCCTCTTTCCACACAAAATCCAGACCTCAGCCTCAACGCCCAGCTTTGGAACAAGCTATTGCAAAGTGCTATTGGTGGCAGAACCACCACCCTTTGCTACTTGATAGCTCAGTAATAAGAGCACCCCTTAAACTTGCACTCATTTCTCTGCTGTGACTAAAATTTAGTCCCTCATCTCCCAGAGAGGTAGGATGGTCCTCTACAGTGCAACTCACACAGCCCACAGAGTGATTCTGCTCAGGTAATAGCTATGAAGAGGAAGGAGAGCTGGAGTGTGGCCTGCAAGACTTACCCAGGCAGTCATCGTGCAGAAGGGAAAAACAAACTTTGGCATCCTGGACACCCATGAGAGGCTGCAAGACTGGCTGCAAAAGAGATGGCAGGAAAGGATGCAGTAATAGGTCTTTGCACTCGTAGCTGGAACTTTTCCATCAAAATAGCTGAGAAATATCCAATAATGCTTAAATATATAAGCAAAAAGAAAGAAAAGTTTACTGATGGTCTGGTTGCACTTAAGAACCACACTTAAGTCATTCACAGTTATTCCTGGTCTTGTTTCTTGGTACTTTATCAGTGTACCTGAAAGGACAAAGAAATATGGTAGAGAAGAGGTGAACAGCACAGCCAAACATCCCGATCCGCAGAACCTGCTATACATAATATTCCTTGTGCTTCTTTTGTAGGCTTTACTGAATGAAAAATATTACTGCATTGCAGCTTTATGCAGAACTTGCTTTTAAGTTATAGCTTGTTCCTCATACAGAAAATGGACATTTTAGTGATGCTGTAAAGCTAGAATAGTAACCAAAGTCTCCTTATTTGCTATTCCCAGGGAGAAATCATTGCAAATTCAGGAGTGATTTCAATACGCAGTCTGTCATTCTCGACTAGGAGACAGTAACCGCTACCAGTCTCTTAAGGACAGAAGATAATGAGCATCCATCTTCAGCTTTCCCTCCGAGACATGCAGAATCTGACAAAATACAGTGATATCTTTGAAGGCACTATCTCTAGGACAGCAAAGCCACAAAGCAAAGATTGGGTGCTATCACACCACCAGTTGTTAAACATCTCTTCTGGCAACACGTGCAAATTAAAGGACTTATTCCTATTTCCCCCATGGTGACTGCATGCAACAGCTCCACATCTCCAGAAGTGGGAAAGCCTGAGCCACATCCCACAGCAAGGTGGGACATGGTCCTCCTCTGCACTCCCTGGGGCTGGAGGTCTGTGCTGCAGAAGGGATGGCTGCTGGAAACAGTGGCTACTGGCCACAAGTGCTAAGTGGTGCTACAGAAGTTCTTCAGGCTGCCTTCAATTGAGTGTGACAAGTGCAGTTCCTGGTCCTCTGTGGGGTTGAAGGCTCAGCAGCAGGGCACATTGCAGGGAATGGTACAGGCAGGGCAGTGGAGAAGAGGGAAAACCACAGCACTGGGTGCTGGCACTGATGGAACTGGAGCAGCCGGAGTCAGGACTGTGCCCGCTACCTGCCAGCACCATCTCACTGAGGACAGCCTGCAAGTCCCTTCCCACACCCACTGTGACAGCCCCAGCCTGGTCTCCTCAGAAACATCCCTCTGCACAGGGAAAGCACAACTCACACTTAAAAAAATGAAAATTCCCACTGCCAGCAGGAAACACGCTCCAGAGTTCCCCTCGCTATTCCCTGAGTCTTTCAGCAGCCACAGGACCCCCTGGCATCATCTCCCTCCTCAGCAGCACCACTTGGGGAAGGAGCTGCCTGTGCCACTCTGCCTACCCCAAGCCCTTCACATGCCCCAAATTCAGGCCCTTTGCCCTCAGAGATACCAGGAGGGCACGGCCAGCACCGGGTGCCTGGTGTGTTTTAGGATTAGTCTGGGGGATGGGGCACTGTCAGGTCTTGGTTCTTATTAGTTTTCTACAGGCATTAGGGTTTCCCTCAGTCTAAATCAGAGGCTGTGCAGATCAGCTGCAGGACCCCTCAGCTCCACACACTGATATCCTTCAGATTAGTGAAATCAGTTTAAAAGCAGCAAAAAGAACTGCTGTCTTCAACGCCTAAATGGGGCAAACGCACACATGGACTGCAGAATTGAACATACCCTCCACGTGCTGTGAAAGGATAAATCCCTTTATTGGCACAAATTACCTAACGGATTGCTTGCATACAGATTAATGCAACAGCATGACTGCTCCGCGGGAATGCAGAGCAGGCAAAGCAGGAGGGGGGAATTTATTTGCTCAGATGCTTCTGATATTTTTCTATCAATCACAGAGGAAGAAGCATTTCATGAGCTTAATTCCCAAAATATTTTTGTACAGAGAGCAGAGCCATGAAAATTACCCAAATTAAAGAGGAAGGGAAGCAGGTTTCCATATATGAAAGCCCAGAGATTTTGCCATGACTGGTGTCAGCACTCAGCGTTGTGCCTGAATCCAGAGCGAGTCAGGTTCTTACCTCATGCAGAAGGATTTCCTAACCTGGCTCCCTTGAGCAGCGTGCAACAGTAATGAAAAGAGCATGATGGAGAGAGATGTACTACACAGAGCAAATCATTTATCTTCTGCAAATAGCTTGGGCAAATTCTTTCCATTTCCATTTTTAATTCGACACCAAATATGGGAAATTAGAAAGGCTACAAAACCTTTCTTACAACAAGGAAGATGAAGCAGCAGCTCTTCCACATTTTTAATTAGCTCTGCACTGAATAGTGACAGCTAATAGTTCATGAGCCCTATTCCACGCTCCTTACACGGTTCCTTCCTTGCTGGTTGGCTCTGCCATGGGCATCCTGGTGCAACCAGCACCCCTACAACCTAGGGAGTCCTTCCACCCTAACCCTGACCCTTCACACAGGAAACCTGCTCCTCAGGTGGTGTCGGCTGTGACCTGCTTGGGCACAGGTGGCCATAGGATCTACAGGAGTCAGGTCCTAACCCCAGCAAGGCACCTACATGGACAATGAGTGTCACCACTGAAGATCCAGCTGCTCCCAGTCCAAGGAAACAGAGGGATTCCTTCTCCTCCAAGCTGTTGCCAGGAAGGGCACCTGTCTAGTTAGGGAGCTATTGCTTTGGAGCTCAGAAGGTGCTATTTGGGGGTTCCAGGCTTGGCCTGCCCAAGGTCAATGTCTGGCCATGGGACACATCAGCTTGTGACGCTCAGTCCATGTATTTGAGATCTGTCCTCAGAAATTGCCACTGAGAAAACAGACACAAACCCTGGTAAACTAAGACTGTAGCACTTCCTCCTCATGTTTTTCCTTTTTAATTTTCCTGAGCTCTGCAATCCCTGAAATCTTTTACTAATGGAATTACTTGAGCAAATTTCTCAGGAGACAACAGGCATCACAATCTCATTTGGTGTAAGGGAATTCTTTTAAGCCAAATTGACTCTCCTGCATTAAGAGAAACCCACTGCTAAATACTCTCTCACTCAAAGAAAAATCCAATAAAAAAAGTGATATATTTACCAATGAACTAGAGGGCAAAAATAATTGAAGTGATCTGTTCCCAAATATATTCTAATGTTGGGAAAGCAGAGTCTTTGCTTTCATTTCTGATGATTTTGTTGTTGTTTCTTCCTCTTCCAATCCACAGTTCCTTTAGGGACAGGTTTAGTCTGTGATGGGAAAAAAAATGAGTGCTACTCTGGGAGTGCTGAACTATAAACTATATTTAAATATATATAAAAATCATACTGGATGTTCATCAGATCTTGTGAGGATGACTTCTAAAGCACTTGACTGCCCATCTCATTTTGAATGAAAGCTGAAGCAGTGATTGAATATAATACAAGAGTCAGTGATAATCAAAAAATTCCAGCCATCATCTTATTGATTTGTTAATTAACATGGGACCACAGACTATTTGTTTTGTATTTTTGATACAGACATGGTTTTAGTCACAGAAGTGGCTCTACTTAAAGAAAATATTATCTATGGGAAGTAGCACTGCCAAATATAAAGAAGATTCTTCCCAACTAACTTCAGAAGACTTGGGTTCAGCCAACAGGGCACTATTTGAGTGATTTTTCTTTTAAATAATTTAAGAAAAATAATCCAATATCATAAAATGATTACTTGGACACAGTTCAAGCAAACAAATTTAATTCTGGGCTTAAAATTGGGTGGAAAACCTGAAAGGGAAAGTATTTTATACAATAACTGCAAGTAAAAGCTACACATGTAGCACCAATGTAACCTGCACTAATCTGCAGGAAAAAAGTCAGGGCCACTTATGGGAGGATCCAACTGCCCACCGATCCCTCCCACTGAAACACTTGAGGGGATTGGTAGTAAATGAGAATATGAGAAGAGGGGGGAAGCAACAACGGCAGAAAACAGAGAAAAAGAGGAAGAATGAAGAGCAAAAGCCCCTTCCTGACTTAGCATCAGATCACAGCCCTATGTCCAAACACCATTCAGCATGGAAAACTGCATCTTGAAACTTAACCCAGCTCTCCAAGGAATCTGTTAACTTACAGGGATGCCCACACCTGGGAAGGCCAGCTGCTCCCAGGGTAGAAAAGCAGATCAGTAAGTGCATGTGCTCCCAGGCACCTTGTTCAGGTCCCAAGCCCAAAGCAGCCTCGGCTAAGGGCTGGGAGTGTTGAGGATGAATACATGGAACGACACCTTCCCCATTCACAGCTCTTGGGAGCAAAGAAGGGGGAAAAAGAGCAAGTTCAACCACAGCATCCCAACATTTCCACATCCTGCTTAACCAGGCATTGGGCTGCCCTTTCCTGGCTCAAACCCAGCCTAATGAGGGGAAATGGCCAGTTTAAAGAAAATGCAATGAGACAAGGGCAAAACAGATTTAGGCAGTAGTGTGGCCTCTACTGGGCAAAAACTAGCCCCAAATCCACACCAAGCACTGTTCAGCACAGTGCCAGGCTCGCTGCAGGTTTTGGTTTGGTGTGTGGCCAGTTTAGGTTGCAGGCAAGGCTGACTTGCATTTGCAGCAGACAGCACCAGCTTGTACAGACTGGTACATTTCCAAATCTCAGAAAAAGTGGAAGATTCAAAGATTCCCCAAGCACTACTTTAGCTTTGTACAATGAAGAAAGCACGTAGAGGTGTTTATCCAACCTAAAAATGATCATTAAAACAGCAAACATCAGGCTTAAAAAAAAAAATCAAGCCCAGCTTCCACTGAAGCACACCAGGCTTAACAGTGTCTGCCACGGAGCACTAACAGGAGTGAAGTAGGGGGGCAGCAAAACAAGAACATCCCTAGAGTCCTCCTGTATCCATTACTTGCTGGATTCTCCTATTTGAGCTGCTTTATTTCATTTGAACAACAAATTCATTTGCTTTTCTGGGCACAAGGCTCTGGCCGGAGCCCTGCGCGGGAGCCGAGGGGAGAGCGGCCGTATCAGCAGAGCCACACGTTGTTCCTGCCATACCCAGCCGGTTCAGGGCCTCCCAACATCACAGGCGCCTTATCTGCGTTCTCAGAGAAAACAAAACAATGCGCTAGCCTTGGCCAACAGTTTCACCATGGAGCTTTAATAAAAGCTCGCAGAAAACCTTAATTCCTGCTATTTTGATAGACATCACAATGTTATCAGTGGAGAGCCACCCTCCAGGGACACTCAGCCAGCAGACACACTCGGGCTGCTGCAGTAGAGCCCCAAGATGAGTGTGCTGATAGCACAGCCTCGTCCGTCCTTATCCACCACGGGAATGTCACCGTTGTCACCACACAAGAGCCCAGAGACCTTGTAACAGCACATGAACCTCAGCTGTTTGAGGGAAGTCTCTTTGAAATAACATTGAAGTAGACAGAGTTAACCAGCCAGGAGAGAAAATTAAGAAAAATAACAAAAAAATTGAAACGGTTCAAGTAACAAGTTACAGGAGGGCAGGGGTTTGGGAACGGGGTGAAAATGCCAGAGATATTTAGCCTTGTCTCCCAAGTCAAACACTTCACTAAATGGTTTAAGATACACTCCTTCAGCTTCTGCACAGCAAAAATGAGGGGCAGGGAGATGATTTATGCAGATACCTATATTAATACCTGCCTTTTCAGCCACACTTCACATCAGATGTGGCTGCACAGGATCCCAGTGACACCCAAGAACTGGAAAGTGAACTTGGCTACAAAGCCTGAGAGTAAGAGGCTGGCTCAGCCCCACCGCACCCGGGAACAGCAGCCACAAGGGAAAGGACTAAGAAGTGATGAGAACTAAATTATCATTTAATGTAGATTTTCTTCCACTATATTGCTGTTCCTAAAGTCTACTTTGACAAGTGTAATATAAAATTGACTTTTAGGATTTGTCTAGACTCTGCAAAATTTCTAACTTTATAACCAGTTCTGCTTAAATGATTTCAGAATGGGTTAGAGTCATCATAGAGATTTCAGTTGCTTTAAAACAGACAAGTTTAGTTCACTAAATTCAAAGTAACTTCGAAAAGTAGATTAAAGCTAACAGCATTCAGGTTGTCCATAGCCCTGTAAATAGATTTGTATGAACTTAGATGGCAGCTCTGACCCAATCTGAAGATTCGTGGGAGTCAGGGGAAATCCATGTAGGTCAGATGTCAAATAAGCTGGTGATTTCCTTACATACTTGACATGCACTAGCACCACATTTCCAAAATACATCAAGAAAATGTACAGAAAGCAGCTCCCCATTTCACACCATTGAAAAGATAAACACATCAGAGATTACTAGGAGGTTATTCCTACTGCAGGAATGTGACTGATGCCTCAAAGAAACTCAGCTTGTTAATTCCTTTTCTTCCTGTAAACCCAGTAAGCAACTAAGCCCATGTCTGTGGTCTCTGCCTATGCCTTAAGCCAAGAACTGCCCAGTTTAGGATGCTTGCTCAAATCTAGATATGGAAGATACTCCAAGTTCCCTGTATT
>JAVCKT010051197.1:0-16791 GCA_032273925.1 Rhynchotus rufescens
GGAACTTCTTTCCTGTGAGGGTGCCAGAGCCCTGGCACAGGCTGCCCAGGGAGGTTGTGGAGTCTCCTTCTCTGGAGGTCTCCCAAACCCGCCTGGATGCCACCCTGTGCCCCGTGCTCTGGGAGTCCCTGCTGGAGCAGGAAGGTTGGACAAGATGATCTCTAGGGGTCGCTTCCAACCTCAACCATTCTGTGATTCTGTGATTCTGTGACACAGGAAGTCAATGGCCGCTGAAGCCATTGTCAAAGCCTCTATGACCTCAAAACACAGTGTGCGTTTCACCTAAGTAGCTCTGTCCATATTTTCCCAAGTGATTTAACAAAAGAGACAATCTCTCCCAGGAACTCTTGCCTCTGTAGCATTAACTTACAACACTTACAATATAGTAGGCAAGATAGGAAACAGCCACAGTTCTCAGTAAATGCCACGATTCACTTTTTTTTTTCCCTCCCTCTCAAAAGAACTTGCAGAAGACTTGAATCCTCATCAGCATTATTTACTGTAACCTCAATATAAGCAGCAGTGACTCCGAATGAAGCTGGTTCACAGAATCCCAGGATGGTTGAGGTTGGACAGGACCTCTGGAGCTCATCCAGTCCAAGCCCCTGCTCCAGCAGGGACCCCCCGAGCACAGGGCACCCGGTTGCAGCCAGCAGATTTGGAAGATCTCCAGAGAAGGAGCCTCCACAGCCTTCATGGGCAGCCAGTTCCAGGGCTCTGTCAGCCTCAAGTTTAGTTTAGTTTGCAAAAGAAAGACAAAAACCTGCCAGGGTGACAGTGACACCCGGATCCTGCGCAAGGCACGGAGTGGCTCCTGGTGTGTGATTCTTTCCTTCGCCTCCGAAAGGAAAACTGCTCATCACACTCATCAGCCGGGAGCCTGTCAATCAGAGACATCATACACCTCATCTGGAGAGTTACACCTGACACTTCAGAAGTCGCAGGAAAATCAGCTCTTGCCAATTCACTTCAGGTACTGCCGCATTTAGTGCTTTACCTGTGTACAAATCATTTGATTTGTAGGCAGAGTGAGCTGGATGTTTCGAAGCACGTAACCGGGTTCCTGCAGCACGAGCAAAGCCTTCTCGCACGTTTGTCTCATGCTGAAGCAGCACTTGAGGCAGATCCAACAACCTGGCTGTACCATCAAAATTCCCCCTATTTCTGTTTCCTAAATACTAGTCCTAAAGAAAGCAGCAGCGATATATTCAACCAAGCAAAGACAATTTTATAAAGCTCCTGGCATGTTGTGGGCAAGTTTTTATCGAGCGAGTTTTTATATTCGCTGAGCAAATACCTTACTGTATCACAAAGGCTTTTTGTAATACAGAAAATAACAAAATCTATGTGTTTCATGGGGAACATATGTGATATTCTCACATTTATAATTTCTCCCATCTTTGAAACTTCAGTTGTTTGATGGAAAACCACAGGAAAATTCTTCAGGTAAAAACTCTGTAAATAAATACATCTTTAAAAATGAAATAAAATTATCTTACAATGCATCTCCAGCTTCCTAAAGAAAGTGGAAGGCCATCTTAAAAACCTGTCTTCTACTAAGAAGAAAGGTCAAATGTTTAAAATTTCCTTAAAAGATGACCTATTCCATTATAGCAGGAAACTCATTTATTTGTTTTGTGTAATTGCTTGTTCAGAGAGGCTTAATATACTTTAGCCATTTGAGTAATTTTAACATAAGTTGAAATGAAGTTAAGTTAAAATGAAAATTCAGCCCAAATTGCACCTTGGAGGGGAAAAAAAAATCCTAAAAGTAAAAAATACGTGAGCATGTTTGAGGCCTCAAGATACAACTGGCCAAATAATTACTTGCTCTGCAAGTACAAAAGTCATCACATTCAATAAAGTGACACTCTGCAGGATGGCCAAAGCTTGGCTTTAATACCTAAAATTCTTGCATGGATATTTTTTCCAAGGTTTGAAACAATCCAGCTTTGCAGAAGAGCTGCGCAGTTTGCCAGGAATTTCGGAACGTTTCCCTTCACCTTCCCGACAGTGGCCACATCTCAGAAACACCGAAGGTTCACAGCCGGCCCCCCAGCTCCAGCCTGCCGCGCTTGCTGAACACGAACCACGTACACGAACGTGGACACCAACAGCAGGGCCAACTTCCACGGGAGAAGAGCAGCTTTACAGGGCAGGCCTTGGAGAGCTGCAACTTCTTTGTAAGCCCATTTCACTTTGCCTCTACATTCCTTCACAATAAACATTTCCGCTGGAGATGAGGGATTAACATATTGTGATAAGAGCATCACTATTTAAAAAAAACAACAACAACAAAATCCTATTATTCCAACAGAGGTCCTGATCTTCTCATTCCCTTGCTCAGTAGGAATAAATCTAGGCCAGGAAACAGAAAACACAACCATATTTATTGAGCCTTTAACAGAGCTCTCACAGTACAATCCAGCGCATCAGGAGCAGAACTTACAATTTAATTTCGGTGTAGCGCAAGCTAAAGCCCAACAATAAACACCAGAATATCGAATTGTAAAAGCCTGAAACTGCAAAGAAATGTAAAATCCTCATCTCTCTAACGAGATGCATCTACCAGTTCATTACCAGACTAGGGCCATGAAGGAGGGAAGCGCCAAGCGCAGAATCTCTCACAGGCAACAACAGAGCCACAGGTCAGGGCGGGCGCACAAACAGAAGCTGCAGCTGCTTCATTTTTTGCTTGTTTTGCTTCATTTCAAATCCTTGGCAATGCGAGGTATAGCAACAGAGCAAGGCTGTGGTTATTGCCTGTTTTGGGGCTCGCTGCAGCGCAGGCCGTGAGGAACTTCTCCCTCCCCAGCCCGCTCCCCTCAGAAACCCTGCAGGAAAAACATGGAGCCGCAGGGCCTGTCTCGGACCCACACACACGAAACAGGCCGCAGGTTCTGAGCTGTTGCTGTACTCGACATTGTTAAGCATCTTCAAATTTTAAATGCATTATTTGCAGCTTCAGAATTATACAAATCTCTCTAACATTCTTCTAACACAAGCCTGCATCACATATAGGAATTACGGGGGGTATCCAAGGACCTCTGAAAAGCACACATGCACAAGCCGGAGGTTTAAAGGAAATTATGAACATGAGATGGGTGATTAACTACCATTTCTAACAAAAACTGGCATCAGAAATAATTTATGAAGATTTTTTACAAAAATGTGTGACACTACTAAACAATAAATGCAAGGAAATTATAAATTTATTTATAAATTATAAATAATATATAAATATATAAAAATATATAAAAATATATAAATATATAAAAATATATTTATTTATAAATTATAAATAATAAATTTCTTTCAGCCTCCAAGATTCAGTTGCATTTTTGTTTATCCTCATATTAATAATCAACTGGTTCACCAATCAAAATTAATGTGAGAGCTTGCGAGCTTATCCTAAATAAAAATTTTAATATAAATGCAATATATGCAAGAAACTCAGACCTTCTTAAACATGTTATGAAGAAAACCCTTTCCAACTGAAAGAATAGCAAAAAAAAATCCCAAAGTACTAGCTTTAACCTTTCCGTTATCTTCTCAGCAGCTACCAACCTGTCTTTGAGGGGACTTCAATATTCCCATTGGCTACCAGGAATTTAAAAATGATGTTTGTCTTCACTTGAAAAAGTCTGTGAGGCCTAAGGCAGCAGTCACTAAAACTGCTTGAATCTGAACAATCTGCAGACCCAGTTCTGTCCTAACAGAGCTTTCAGAGCAGCACTCAAGAGTGGTGTGTTTCCTGCTCCTCAATTTCAAAAATATTGCCGTCTAACCTAAGAAAATAAGATCTCACTTTGCATCTTTCACACATGGAGAGAAAAAGGATGATGATTCTTGATAAATACCCCTAGGTGATTACAGAGGTTGCATCTGATTTTGAGGGTAGAAGCACAGTGCTATAGACTAGGGAGTGAGACTGAAATACAGACAAGCTCTGGATGAGAAGTGAAGTTTTCAGCAAGCTCCATCCCCAGCTGCTTCTCTGCTGCTGCTGGAAATCTCTCTCCCATAAAACTCAGAAGCACTAGCAACAAATCTGAACAGCAAGGGAAAAGCTTCAAGAGAATTAAGGAGGATGCTTTTAAAAACGAAATAAATTTAATCTCTGTTCTTAGTTAAGATATGCTTTTGAGAGATACAGAAGGGAAAAGCATCAGAAGGCCCCAACCAAAGGTATGCAATAGGGAAAGAATTAGTTTGTCATAGTCCTATGGGGAGAGATAAGGAAATACAAAATGTTTTGGATGAAAATGTTTGGATGAACATTAGTCTTTGATGCATGACCTGCATTTTCAGTCATCTTTAGGTAAGTCAGTTAATACAAATACTCAGTTTCAGAGTATTCGGGCAAGGGAAAGACAAGGTTGTGTTACTTTTATTAAAAATGTTCTTTTAATATTTAATAGGAGATATGGGTATTAGATATTAAATTTCATTACATTTGTCCAGGAAATCATTTGTATTTAAATTTAAAATGAATCTCTAATCTTTTTTTTTTCCTTTGCATAATAAAGCAATATAAAAATCAAACCCAGTATGGCACAATCAGAAAACGGTAGGGAAGCTACAGATTTCAGTAGGACCTCAGGAAATTTTAAAGCTCAAATACCAAAAACAAACAGAGATGGTACCTGTGGACCGTAACATATACAGCACCTGAAGCCTTTTGTCTGTGATGCTTTCAAGTTAGAAAGTCTCAAGTTAGAAAGTCTCAAGTAAACCCATAAGGAACTAGCTTATTGCTGTACGTTCATGAAAGTTTTATCTCTTAATGCAATAAAACAAGCTAGACCAAAGTCACTGAAAGAACTATTCATCTGAAAGATAATTACACAAGTATGGTTCTTTTTTCTTAATAATTACATGTAATATTTAGAGAGAAGTCCACTTCCTATAAAAGTATAAACATAGGAAAACTATTGTTTCATTGTTAAGAAAGCTATCTGTAATATGTTCATTTATTATAATATATACAATAATCTTAAATTGAAGGAGCAAATTTTTAACTACCCAAGCATGAAAATCAAGTCTTTCCTTTCTTCCTTTTTAAGGGAAATATCAGACTTTTATTTTGAACTGCGGGAGAAACCAGAATTACACCACAGCAGAGGAAAGCATTACAGTCTCAAGTGTTATACTATCATTATGATTCCATAAAATCTGGACAATACAAGCTTTACCTCAATCAGTTTTCTTTCATAAGAGCTGGCTAGCTCCTCGTTGTTTTCTACTTGCTTCTGCTCTGGAACAGTAAACTCCGCATCAGTGCTCCAAATATTTGGTAGAGCTAAAACAAAGAAATACATACAATTAAAATGGTGTATTACATAAACATTAAAAACAGCCTGTTTAAAAGCAATAGCTCTAAAAGAACTAGTTAATGTTTCAAAACAGGATGTAATATCATATTCTATCTATACTAATACGTACAAAGCAATTTTACAAGTATTAAAATACAAGTACCATAGGGAGTTTTCTAACAAACAATATTTAGACTTTTTCCCCCTCATTTTAAGGAAAAAAAAGCTAAAAGCATTTGGCTCCTTTGTGACTGCAGTTCCCAAATACATACAAGCAGTGACTAGATTTGCTAGCCAAAGCCTTTGCAAAACTAAATCTATGCTTCTCTCGAGTCCTTTTTCTGTTTCTTTTTCAGAACAGTATTTCACTGTACTTGCATGTAAATTACAGAAAATAGGGCTGAGAATGCACACTGTAGACATCCCTTAACATTCTGCAAAGATGCAGGATCAACCGTATTTATTTCATCCTTGACAATTAATCATTCAACTTCTCCTTGGCAACTACCAGTAACGAAGATTTCCTGCTTCCCTGCACAATCTAAGTTTAAGTATTCTTCCCAGAAAGATTTTCCTAGTAGCTAATCAAACTTTCCTCACCTGCCACGAAAGCCTATTACTTTTTTCTTATCTACAGTAAATGAGAAACACTGTTTATTCTCTTCCTGCCCAATCTGATGGCTGTGAGGCCTCTTTAAAGTCTCTTCTTCCCCAGATTACGCAAACCCAAGCTCAACTCACAGACAGAAAATCCATCTATTTGTTCTAGAAAAACAAATTAGAAGATATAAAGTAAATAAGCCCTAATGAAAGAGCCGCTTAACAAATGAATTCATCGATTTTTAAAATCTCAATTCACATCCTATGGGATGCTGGCCTTTTCATCCAGAGACCATTTTAGTGGATCATCTAGTTGAAATTAGTTGTTGTTCTCAAGAAATTCAACAACTCACATATAAAGACTTATCTTACAGAGACTTTCTGATTCTCAAATGCTCCCACTATTAACACAGCATAACAAAGACTTAGCAAAGGTCCCTTATGAAAATAAAACTCTGCTAGTTGAAACAGGTTTTGTCATATGGAAGAAACACAACAGAAGGTATTGGAAACCTCAAGATTAGCTTTATTATTCCATTGGAGGGTGATTTCCAAAGCAAGCTCTCCTTGTCTCCTCGGAAACACAATCCTGCTGCACACTGCTGCATGCCTGCAACTCACAACTCATATTAGCAGCCAATTCACCCAGTGCCCTTTTGAACTTAAGATTATTACTACTGCTTTTAATTTAAAATTTTGCTTTATGAAGTTATCACTTGCTAAAACAAGTTATCACTTCCTAATTATTTCTTGTTCATCACATGAAACTTCAGAAAGAAAACAATTAGCAGCAAAAACATTTCCATTTTTCCAGACATCACTTATTTGTGCTAGCAGTTACTCAGGTTTGTGGCAAAATTTTTAAGTGCTGCTGTGCTTAACTGTTCAAATAATACAAAGAAAAGAAAAACAGAGGCATTAAATCACTGAGAATGTCGTACTTCTGTGACCAAGGTATGTTCTCTCCTACAAAAGCACCATGCCCAGCTTCACCTGCAGGAGGTGGAACAGAGGTTTCTTCAGCTCCACGAGCATTTTAGGCACATTCCTGCTGCTGGCATTTTGAAAAGCCAATATAGATTAATTACAGGTTTAATAGGCAGATTTAGCAACCACACCTGAGTGCAAAAAGAGGGGAAACAAATCAAATACTGTGTTCAAAGACAGTAGTCCTTTTAAATACACCAAGGCCACCGAAAAAGAGGAATATGCAAACATGATTCATATCCAATTTTATTTAACTTTATTAAATTTTATTTTTGCATCTTTGTGACTGATTCTTCTATCCAAGAATGAACCCACAATGAAAACTCCTACACTAGCAATGTCAGAAAATGAACTACAGCATGCAAGGTCCTTAGAGAACACGTGGCATTAGTTTCACCTGTACTAACATTTTTGCATGTTCTGCTTACGAAAGCCCCACCATTTTAACTACTTCTACCTTCTAAAGTTCCTGAAAAAAAAGGTAAATACGACAACTCTCTAGGTGGCAAAAGTCTGCCATCCTCAGAAACCACCTTTGATTTTTAACTTGATTTTTATATGACTTCCAACCATGTTTTCTAAAAAGAGAAAAAAATAGCATTCCCCAAGTGCATCTCTCATTACTTTAAGTTCTTTTAAATCTGCCTACAATCCTTCTGTGAACATTTTCATGTTAATATACTATTCTTCTGTGAACATTTTTATCTTGATATAACTTTGTAAATTAATAATGAGTTATTAATAGTGTTTTTAATATTTGCTTACTACTAAAAATGAGGAGTTATTTCTGTGTTTACTCCAATAGCTGCAATCAGGCATTTAATGAGTTGTAGGACACCCTCAAGAGAGATGCCTATTAACACGGAATCAAAAGAAAAAGATCATTTTTAGTTAAAGAAAAAAAAAAAAAAGGGAGACATTTATTTAATGCATTTCAGGAAAAAAATCTTGGGAAGGTTATTCAGAAGTCTATTTGGACAAACTAGCAAACAATTCCTTGGGTAAAAATGGTCTAGAATTACTGTGTCTGAGGAGCTTTGAAAAATGACATACATCCAGCTCTTTCTAGTAGTTAAGGAATTAGGATGCCCATTTATCTAAATATGAAAATCCAACTCTTCGGTCTATGGCAGTAATCACTCAACTTGAAAGCTAGTATGTTAGGTTAGGCGATTCATTTATGATCATGTTTGCCAAGGGGATTTTTTTTGTCTTTTTAAGTTACTTCAAGGCAAACTATTGCTCTGAGATTCACTTATAATTTTGGGAAACTAGTTAAAAGCTATAGTTAAAACTCTATAGCTTTTGGGAAACCAGTTAAAAGCACTTCGTCCAATTTACTGTAGTGACCACACAGATTCTCTTCTAGTTACAACTACACTAAGATACTCATAGAGGTTTAATTTTGAGCCTATCAAAGCTTTCCAAAATCTGCAATTGATTTAACAAGACTTTTGCTTACACACCATTGGGAAGCAGATAAAGCAGCACTGAAATTATTCATGATGATAACATAGGGGAGCAATTAAATTAGTTGGGTGCAACTTTTAGCATCCCTGATGAAGGCAGCAAAAGGTGAGAGCTAGGTGTCCTGCAGATTTAGAGAAGAGATTGCCTATTCCTGGTCCTTATCTAAGATGAGTTAGAAGTTTACACTGCAGCCTTATTTACCTTAATCTAAAAGTGAATAAATTAATACGCAAGAATAAGATGAGAATTTTAACTTACAATGACAAAAGCAGAAGATAATCGTTTCTTCAAATTCTTGACTCTACAAAATGGTCTACATCTCAGAATACAGTAATAAGATGGTTCTTGCACATATACCCTGTCATCCTTTCACACATGTAAACTCATTAAGAATGAAATGACCTTGATTTGCATTCTGGTCCCTTTTAGTTGTACCTTAACTGGAATTCAATAACTAGAATTCAGTACTTCAGTACGTAAACCATAGATGCACTTAGTTTCTATAAATCTGATTAAAAGAAACAAACAGATAAAAATCTCACAATGTTAAGAATGAACATATGGCAAATTTACATTCATAAATTACAACCTTACTAGCAGGGCTTGTTTGTTTGTTTAAGAAAAAAGCTTTTTTCATGTTTTCTCCTTTTTGTTATTGTAGTTACTGGCAGAATTCTACCACTGCAACACATACTGATAAATATTAATCTAATCAACACATTTTGATAATCATTGTCTCCTTCAGCAAGGAACATAGACCAATTTAAGAGTGATGAATGCAAAGGAATGCATGAAAGAGATTCTTTTGGTGACCACCAATAGTTTGAATCCAGAAAATCCCAGATGTGCCGGGGAACCACTGAACCTAAACCCCGAACCTAAAACAAAACAATAACCCAAATGCTGCAAAGATTAACTTTGAAATCACACCGTAAGTTTCATCTATCACAGAAGGCGTTTTTCTGCCTGGATCCAATTTGTCAACTCTATGAATTAGTTGCAATTTTTCTTCCTTGTTGGGTTTTTTGTTTGTTTCTTTGTTTTTTTACAGCATAACTGACTTCTAACAAGACTGAACTGATAGTGTCCTGTGGTAAGTGAGTAAATCATAACACATTTAAATCCCTATGTAGATTAAGGAATTTACTCTATTGAGATCTTGCTAGCTGTGACCATGTGAGAACAGCGACAGTTGACTTAGACCAGGACCCCCAGCCACAGGAGGCACAAGCAGCGACCTGCAGCCTTGTGCCGTATTTGCCAATGGCCATTTTCAAAGAGGATGCTTTCCAATTACAGCTTCATCCAGGGACTTGCCCTTAAGACCAGGATTAGGCCGCCTATCAGACCACGACATAGACAATTCCAGAAAAAGACGGTACTAATTTCTAAAAACCCATCTAGTCCCTCAAATTTCCTTGATATAGATAGAGACATATAGATAGAGACATTTCCAGAAAAGGATTCAAACACAGGGCTCTGACCTCTCTGGCAAGAAGCACTTCTGTCCCCAGAGGAAATGCAGAGACCAGCCCCTCACTTACTGCAAATTTGGATGCAGAGTTTGATCATTAGATTCCAAGCACTTCTGTAATGTGAAGTGTTTGGTCTTAGTATAAAGTGTATTTCATGCAGGGTCTACGGATATCTACCTCCAAAACAGCATGAATAGTATACACCAAACATGCTAAGTTTCCTCTCCTCAAAATAATTACTCTTATAATCCAGTATCATCTTCACTGGCAAATCATTTTTAAATGCAGTTTTCAATGGTAGCTTCTTCATGGAAAATGCATTATTGGAAAAAAATAATATCTTCCTAAAACTCATTGATTAGAAAATTAAAAAAAAAAAAAAACAATTAAAATATACAGGTAAAAAAGAAAATCAAATTTGGAACAACACAGATTCCTATTAGTGCAATCAGAGATTTGGCTATTCGCTAATTACTCTTTAACTGTAATATTTTATACAACTCTCAGAGTCACTTCCATCATTTGGCTACTAAACTCTGTCTCAGCGGTAGCTTATAGAAAAAGAGCTGTGCATGGATTTCTTTTTTTCTTCCATTTCATCCTTACCTTCCGTTGTTTGACCTTCTCTTCTAAGCATCTGGACAGCTCCTACATACTTCTTAAGCTGCACTTTAAGTACCTCATTTTCTCTGTTGATAAGAAGAACAGTATGAGGAAAAATTAGTCTTTTCTCAAAATAAGGGAAGAAAGCCCATCTCAGTGGAAACAAAAACACTATCTGTTATGATGAGCTCTATCTAGGTTAGGTCTTCTAAAGGAAAAAAAATCACTACTTACACGTTAAATTAAATGTTAAAAGAAGGCTAAAAGGAAAACCAATTTTTAGGGTCACATAAACATCCAGGGCAACAAATATTGTAAGGCTTCAAATTATGGGATTTTTTAGTTTAGATTTTATAGAGTAATGTTGAAAGAAAGTAAGTCTAAAACGGAAGTCGATTAAAAAGTAACGATAAAATATTAAACAAAGAAATTAGCTGGCAAGTTTAAGATTCAGTAATTATTTTCCTAGCTGTAGAAGTATTTAATGCCAAACAAAGGAAAATCCAGCTCTGGAAACTGACTTTATCATTGCCAGCGAATGTCAGTTTCATTTGACAACAACACTAAAGGCAACAGCTTTCCACAGCCAACCCAAATGAAAACAGCATCCAAACCTGCCACTATCACAGCTCCAGCCAGCAGCACTGAGCACCTCAGTTCATACTTGAGGGGCAAAAAAAGGACTGTAACAGCTTGAGTTTTAAATCAAACAAAGGCTGTGGGAATCTCGCAGTAGTTCCAACAGTAGCTCTTTACTTTGAGAGGTTCCAGTAACCTACTGAAAAGCTGATGCAGCAGGGGATAACTTTTTAGAGAGTAAGCCCATATTCTGTAGCACTTAAGCTTGTCTAAGACTTAGTTAAACTGCATAGCTAGCTTTTGGCTTTTACTCTTTACTCTTGAAGATATATCAAAATATTTCATTATATGTGTATTCCCTATCAGCCATTAAAAATATTTTTGCTTAAAAACAGAGAAAAGCATAAAACTCTAATTATCCTCATGAATAAGTACACAATAACAGAGAGGAACATAAGCATTAAAACCCAGATAGTGGTATCAATTTTATAAAGCTCACGAGATAAAAGTCCCATTCACTAATATTCATTATATATTTCTTCTATATCAGATGTATTTGAAAATTCTCTGGAAACCAGGACATGTCTAAACAAATTATAGGAAACACCTTAAGGATCCCACTAAATTCGTGTACTGAAACCAAGGTCAGAAAAAAAGAAAAAACACCTAATAAACTTGGTTAAGAGGATATATATGTTAACACAGCAAAAGACTTGTTTGTGCAGCAGTTCCTGCCTGGCATTACTGGGGTAAGATACCCCTGTTTCTAGAACTATGAAGTGAAACAGTGCTACTAGAAGGTCTAATTTACAGTGGCAACAGTCTCTTTCATTAGTCAAAGGAAAAAAAAATCATGCCTATACAAAAATAGTTTTATCGAAAAGAAGTTTTCTTAAACCCCTTAAGAGCTGTACAGCGCTAGGGAACACTTTGGCAACAAAGGATTTGTTTATGTATCCCCTTTTCTTGAAGACTAAATTGAACAAAGAGGAATGAGTCAGCAAAGCCCCAACTACCCTATGAACGTGGTTGTAACAATATAGAAAAGTCAATATTTTGAGAAGTGCATACTTGACTTTTGTGTACATAAGGACTGTAAAGAGAGCGGGTATGGTTAGTGATCCAATGCATTTGCTCTCCAACGTGTTGACTTGCGCTAGGAAAAATAGCAACTGCTCCCTAGGGTTTCCCACCTATTAACAGGATTAATGCAAGAGGCTGCCAGCATCTCGTCCTCGCGGCTGCTGCCTGCCTGGAAAAGGAAGAAGCCCCCGAGCCCACCCCAAGGAGCGGAAGGGTTGAGGAATTCTCAGTCAGGACCCCTAGACTTCTGTAATGAGGAGTTACACGTTATAAGCACGCGTAGCCCTGCATATACACACCACGCTCACACACGAGCCACACGCACGGTTTGGTTTAGTTTCATTTTCCTATACCTCAACAGTAAAAGAAAACAACTGCTTCCTGCAAAAGAAACGAAAATTGCTTCAGGGTTTCTGTTAAATGAACATCTCAAGGAAAGAAATTGGCAGAGAAAGAGTGATTTTTCATGTATTTCAGCTACACCAGCCTGAAGAACAAAATAATTAAATATCTGGCACTAGCATCTCATGTTAACAAGCATTTTGTGTATTCTGAAAACACACATCTGTCTTCTAAACAAATCCAACAGATACAAGAAGAAGAGATACTCTCTTCTTAAAACCTCTTTTTTTTTTTTTTAACTCTATACAGGTACCAGGTCTCTAAATAAAAATATTGCATGAATCGTGAGGATGAAATGAAAGAATTTCCTGCAGGAGGATCCAGTCTACACGCAGCTGTCAGACCTCCTGGGATCCCTTTCAATTGGGCTTATCCTATGAGTAGGATTACAAATAACAGCTATGAGAAAACAGCTAAGACTGTGTGCAAACCTTTACCGAAACTTGATGCATAATTAGTATTACAATTAGCAGTGGAAGTTGAACTACATACAATTAAAAATAAACAAACAAAAATCCACTCTGTAAAGAAGCAAAATGTGATAAACGGCTTGCCATGAAAGCCAAACATCGTACACATAATAAAGTGAAACCCTGTTCTCACAGCAGATCCAGAACATCGACTATGTGCAGGTCTGTGATAGCATCTGAGGAAGAAAAAGACTGAGGAAAGAAGTTCTTCCCTTCTGTGTTCTTGCTCTTCTAGAACATTTTTGGTAGTGGTATCACATCTGAAAAGCAAAACGCATCTCTATAGTTAAGATCAACTTCATTTTTCTTATGAAATAAAACAGTGCACCTTTTTTAAACTGATCTCATCACTTAAGGCGTCATCAACTAAGCTGGAGGAAAAAAATTGTCACTGAACAAAGAAATACTAATATTATTTCTTAAGAAACAGGGCAACATATTGTTTTCTTCCATTTCGCCTGTAAGAAGTTGCTTAAATGACGCAGCCATTTCAAGGTGTAGAACACGAATTTCTCCATTTATTGTGTAATGTAATACACTTCTGTAATTTACTACACTTGCATCCTCTAACCATGTGTATGTGTTACTTAAGCCACATCATTTTTGGATTTGATATTAATCTGTTATCCATCACTTTATTCAGTAGGTAGCTGCATAGAACTCCAGAGATGTGCAATAACACATGGGATTTGTAAAAAGCAGGGGGCTGAGTTGTCCTCTTATTTTAAATGTAATTATAATACACTGATTTTTTATTTTGTATGTGCTTATTCTGGATGCACATGTTTTCATTTATTTTTTCAAGGAATAGCTATTTCTTTTTATACTTAAGGTACTGCAAAATAAAATCTTCAGTTGTATTTCAAGTAACTGTTCAATATCTTAAAAACTCATAATTTTGATGCAACTTTAAAAATTGCAAACTTTTTTTGTAATCTTAATAAAACAGCATATCCTTTTATCTTTTCAATTCACCAAATGAACAATATTTCTAAATCCCAACACATCCAAAGAAGGAAAAAAAATAAGCACTGCAAAATTCACACTTGAGTTAGAGTAACTTCTGATCTAGAATAAGCAATTCACACGACATTCTTCTCTTCTCACTTCTACCACAAAAAAAAAAAAAAAGACACTCCACAACAGCCTTTAAAAATGGGGTATGCTAAACTGCAAATATTGGGCAATCTGAAATCAAACTACAAAGGTCAAACAATTAAACATTTTTTTCTTGCCCTAAAATGCTCAGAATATGATAATTCATAGTTTTTCTATTCTTGATATCTTGAGTCATTTTCAAGATCCTCAGTAAGAATTTCGCTATTTCAAAATATCTCAAATTTAGCTTCCTCTTACTGACATGTTGCTTTTTGTTATTTCAGTTGACTTCTTCAGTAATAAAACTATTCATTTTTCCAACTTCCAGGTTTAAAATACTTCTAGGCAAATTTCTTGAGTAATCTCAATATTGCAATAGCATCATCAGTAACTTACAAGTGAATCAATTAAAAGGTTTTAATAGAAAGACTCTGAATCCTGAAATAACTGCCTGCTAAGTCCCTTGTGTGCTAGAAGAAAGGTTGCAAGGAATCCTCAATGCATCCACACTCCAAAATAAGTGGGGCCGCAGGAATTCATGGCATGCAAGCATCCACTGCTTTAGGTTAAACTGCTTGTCAGAAAAACATTCAACACAACATACCTGAAATTACCTCAACCAACCTGAATATAACAGAAATTAAAGAAACCCATTAACAAAAATAAAAAATTATATGTTAAAGTGACTCTGTCTTTAGACCATGCAACAGAAGCTCTAACTATTCTTTTAAAGAGTGAGTGACAAATATCTGATTCACTCATATCAATGCAAATTCTAAAATTGTGGGGGGAAGTGAGTCAAAAGAAGTATGAATATTCAGATCTTCCTACCTAAAAAGTGAATATTACACAATAAAATGTTTGCATTGTCCCCACTACTGTATCTCTTCTGAATGTCAAACCCACTTACACATCTCCTTCCCTCAACGTGAGTCGTTAGGTTTGTGTCATCAAAAATAGAGTTAGCAGCATCCCTAATACATACTTTTTAAAAGAAACTTCCGTATTTGTTGTTTTTTGAGCCTAATTCTGCCATACAGAGCTTCAAAGGATCTCAGTGGTGGTAGTTCACCATGAGGAACCCTACACACTGTGCCTGAGTATGCACACAACAAACTCAGCTCTCAGGGATAAGATAAACATATTACTCATCACTAGCCTTATTTAACACTTGGAATAGGTTGTTCTTTACTATATATGTGAATCATCTCCAAAGTGTTAGGCATCATTGGCTACACTACAGTTTAGAGTTAATTTAGTGTTGGAAGCAGAAAAAAAATCAGGCCATTACTGCAGCATCTAGCTAAATTATTGTTTTGCATCTAATTTTAAGGAATTTAGCTTGAAAGGGGTTTAAAGTTCTTTTCTTTCAGCATATCTGCTGAATTGCATTACATATCAGGTTTGAAATCCAAATAAGAAAAGCAACTTTGGGAATTAAATTTATGTGACACAACCAAGGTCTACCAAGCAGAAAAGGAAAATACTTGGGGGAAAAACAGTCTAAAATTAAATCCCCAAGTTAGTGGAAAGCTCACAGAAACAATTTAGGAAGGCTGGTCAGGATGCAGATTTTGCCTCAGGTCAGTCTTGGTAAAGAAGGAATTTATAGTAGATTCGAATGCCTGCAAAATAACATTTTTAGCACACTCGTGTTAATAATGTTTCATCAGGAATATGAAAAAGGATAGAGGATGTTCAAGAAGTCACTCTTCATTCTGAAAGAAGTATGTGGCAGCACAAGGGATCTCTTTCTTTTGGGGCTGAGAAATACATGCACCATATGCTCGTTTCCTGCAATCAAAGTTGATTTGAATGGCTTTAAATCACATTTTCTTCTCTGAAATCAATACAAATAGCAATAGTAAAACATCATTTAGTGCTCCCCAATACCTGATGGTGGTATTGGGATTTGTTCCAGATTGAGGAGACTTCTCCTAAGAATCTCTTGTATAGCAATGGAAGAGAGAGAGAAGAAAAAAAAGAGAGAGAGAAAAAAAAAAGACGGTAAAAGTTAAAACTGAATAAAAATGGAGCTACATGAAGAGGAAAAAGTCCTTCTTAACCTTATCTCACTCACACGCTTCATTTCTCGTCTCATTAGTTATTTGCTGCAATTTTTGTTGTTTGCATTGCTAAGTCTTTCAATTACTTTTAACATATTAACCTTCATGTGGTCATAACTTATGCTGACTAATAAATGCTTTTCTCTGGAGCTGTGATTTTTCTAACATTTTAACTCTCAATTATCGCTAACACTTAAACAAAAAATACAAAGCCACTATATTTGTCAGTCATTTAAATATCTTCCAGCAATTAAGACAAAATCCAAGCCAAAGTTAATGAAATTTTAAACCCTGAATCATTGAAGACTCCTGAAAGCTACCTGAAAATTATTTTTTGCCCTGTATACAGAAGGGTTTTTCTTCCCCTCTTGCTCTGCTGTTATTTGTTATGACTGTTTCTGGGCCTCTTACCTGGCCAAAGCTTGGACTTTGGTGGCATGTCGCTCCTCCTGCTCCGCCACTTTCCTTCTCCAAGTCTCCATTTCCTGCCGAAGCGCTGCCGAATGCTCCATCTCTCCATCCAGCAAGTTCCTCAGCGACCTGGAAATGGCAGCAGTGTCTGCTAAGCCACTGCAAACCCTACCCAGGAATCAGAGGGTACTCTACAAACCCTAAAGTAGGTTGCCTGATTTACACTTTTATA
>JAVCKT010051225.1:0-16788 GCA_032273925.1 Rhynchotus rufescens
CTGGCAAAAAAAAAGCTGTATGGAAATTTGCAGGTAATGGAGTATTTAAGTAGCTAGCAGTGGCTAGTTGGATGAAGAGAATATGAAGAAGTTTTCCAGGTGTTTCTGAAAATGTTTCAATCTTTATAAATATTATTATGAAAATCTACACTTCATTTTCCAAAGCAATGCATGAACAGCCACACACTGAGAATAACAATGAGCTAAACTACTTAGAGGGCTGATTTCATCTAAGTATAATGATCATCATCAAGCTAAGTTGACTGTATTGCATTACTCAATTTTCTTAGTCTGTTATTATTTTTCACACAATTCTAGGTATTATTTGTGTTGTATCTATTTTAAGGTGTTTTTTAGTTCTGAATAAGAATTTGCAGTCCCTCCCTTATTCTTATGTTTTGTTTTTGGTCCTCTTAAGATTCATAGCAGATGGGATTTGATAGAGCTGTTTTTCTGCATTCCAAGAAGGCAAGAAGTAGGTTTCTTGTCAGTTCATGTTTTCTTAGTTCAAGATTTATAAGCAAAGGATTTGTGAAGAGAGAGGCACAGCTTATGGAGTTGTGGCCCGATGGAATCAAGATTTCAGTGAAATCTGGAAGAAGAAAATGATAAATAATGACAGAAAGTTAAAGTAGAATGGACTGGTTGTCCCAGGATAGCTGAGGAGAGATGGTTGTACAAAAATAATAAAAATGATCTTGAAAGGCAAGACATCCTGATGTTTTCTTCTTCTGTTCTCTACTGAGGATAGAAGAATATTATCCATCATAGATGGATAATAAAAATGAGCGTTTTTTTTTTCTAGACTAAGAGAAATACAGAAGGAAAAATATATATGTATCTCTGTTTATATATTCTTGGTAGCGATACAGTACCAAAGAGGTACAGTCTAATATAAGAAATGAGAGATCCGGGAATGCGTGTTTTATGGTTATCACTTACTTGTATCATGTAGTTCAGGGTTGCCCTGTGTTGGGTTTGGTGAAAGTGAAGAACCTAAATAATTCCAGGATAACCAAGGTAGGAATATCTTAACTTTTCAAGTCATGCGAATGTCTTACAATCTCCCTAATAACAAAGTGATGACTTTTTTGAAGAAAAAATATATTAGCCATTGTTTTTAATGTTTATTAAGGCATGAAATTAAATTTCATGCTAAAGGATTTTAATATTTCAATATCAGTGAACCATAAACATTAACATTTTAAACACAAATCAAGGTGTTGAGACAAAAAAGTTGAATTGAAATGCTTTGGATGCTATGGATACATACAAGTCAACTAATGGAGTTCAATTCACACCTGTAATTATCTGCCTTGTAATTTTTTTTGCTAATTATGCCACTGTGGATGGAGATTCTTAAAAGAGGGGGGAAAAAGTCAGTATGGACTAGACTGAAGTTACCAATTTATTTTGATATGCAGCCAAATAAAGGATTTGGTTCCTTCCCTTCCCCTTTCCTTCTTCCCTAAGAAAGTCTTTATCTCCTTCTACCATGTAACCACTTCTCTCATCACTCCTTGAGAGTTGTTTTGCCTGAATATGAATATCAAATTCTGTAGATGGGACTTCTTCCCCTACCACATTCTTTTTGTCCAAAGCACTAGCACAGCACTCATTCCCAGGAAAAGCTATCAAATCAACACATGTGCCAAATCACCAACTCAACAATTTTTATTATAGATGCAACAATTTCAGTGATTTCCTTTTCCTGCCAAACAGCATCGCTGCTGTAACCACAGTATGAGTGGAAGTGTTTGGGAAACAGTCAGATGCTGTTAAAGTAGATTGCATTTGGCTATACAGAAGAGGACGTATGCTATTCTAACAGATAAGGCAGCATAAAAGCATTCTGTTACCTTTATCAGGCAGAGATCAGTTAAGAACTGAAAATAATTTTGTTTATTTATATATTTTCCTTCATATAGACATAAGCTTGGTTTATGGTTTGCGTCTATTTCACTGTCATATTAAATGTGATTGCAAAAGTACAATAATATTTATGCATAGATTTTTCCAGATTTGTTTAATCATTCTTCCAATTACTACTTACATAAATAATTCATACATGAGGAATGCAGGAAAAACGTGAGACTATATAATGTATATATTTTCTACATACTGTAAAGAGACTCTATACAATGGTTTCAATTAAATATGAAGCAATTACATACTGTGTAATAGCTGCTCTTAAAACTTTCCCTTAATGAGGTAAGAGTATGCAGTGGTTAAAACACAGATTTTGGAAGCTTCTCTTGCTTTGGAGTCTGTGATCTGACCTTGAGCAAGTTGCTTCTGCATAGAAAGAGGAGCTTCATTCTTTATGTGAAAATATGCAGTTCTCAAAATCTCAGACTAACATTTACCAGCTAACTTGCCAAGGTGCTTAATACTTTGCCTATGACATTCCTGCTTATAAAGTTCCTGTGGTCCTGTCAATAGTGATGTGGTGTGTCTGCCTCACACCTAAACCTTGTTGAAATCCACAAATTCTGCCCACAAACCTGATGCCTTAGTGCTCTGAAAACCCCATCTCATAGCCAAGTGCTTAGTTAGTATGGCTATCCTAAGTCAGTATACCCTGTTGCAGTCAATATTACTTTTGTTCCAAAATGTAGCTAGGCAACATGACAGAATTTTCCCTTCAGACTTTTTCCTAGTGGTGTACATACTCACTTAGGATGTAACTGACCTTCATCCACTTTCTTATTTTATTCACATTTCGTATACTCCAAGGAGAAGTAGAGTTGAAGGACTGATTGTAGTCTTTTCTCTGTAGGTTGTTTATGTATTTTATTTATGTAAATTACAGTCTTCAGAGCAGACTCTGAAATGCAGTCTTCTCCCAAGTATACAGAAACAGATTTTCATCTTTATTTTTCTTGACTGGCCTGATTAACCTTTAATTATCTTCTGTAAAGGTAAAAAAATTAAATGGAAGAACTAGAGAAGGTTCTTGTCCCAGAAGAACCTTTTAATGGTCAGTCTCCTATTAGATAAGGCAAGATGAAGAAACTGGCTTCCCATCAGTGGCACAAGTGCTCTTGCCACCAGATTAGTATATTCCCTCCTTTGCTACTCTGTGTATGCTGCTCTCTCTCTGTCAAGTCCTTTAAAAGCAAGATGCATATGTGTAACTAATGATTGGCCAATTAGTTCTTTATTCAGAGTGCTGACTGAGTCCTTAATTATCAAAGGTCATACACTCTTCACTTAGTGGGAAGGTATTGGTTTCATGAATGTAATATGTAAAACAGAGTTCATCACCTCAAAAAGTCAAGGACAGATGTCTCAAAAGATGTGAGATGTTCAGATACCATTATAGGAAGGATACATAATTATTTAATATTTAAGTAGACTTTTAAGAATAATTACCATTATACCTGTTTGTTTTGACTTACATTTTTTTTCGGTGTAGCTGTAGCACAGTTTCAGTAGTGTGCAGTAAACCTGTGACATTGAAGTTTTCATTTTGAAATGGATGAAGAAAATGTGATTGTCTGTCTGTGGGTTGAGAAGATGGAACTAGAAATTTTGTACTGTCATTTCTTTGAGTGTTTCACTCTTTCCTTAAAAATACCTACTCCTAAAGCCCTGTGTTTGCATCAGCTGTGTATAAATATAAATGAAAAAGTAGAGAATTGCTAAGGAAAAAAAAATTTCTTGAATGCCTTCAATTATAGTATCTTGGATTGTAGTGGTTGCATAGTAATTATCAGGGACAGACACTTGGAAACATTCTTTAATCAAAGAATTTTGATTAGCCTAATCACTCCTCTGCAATGACTATGCAAATGTTAATACTGGTGGTGTTTTTAAATTTGAAACCATAGGTTTCTTTATTAAGGAGTACAAAGAAGTTAGTGGTGTTAATAACAGTGTTGTGGCTATGGCATGAAATCTGCAAAACAAAAATGAGAGGAATATAAAACAGAAAAGTGTTTTGCGGATCAAAACAGTATTCATACATTTGGCCAAAGATAAAATATGTTTTCCATTGCTACCAGATGCTTAAACAAAGCTGTTCCTAGTTTGATTTTCTATTTCTAGAAATGACTCCCTTTTTTTAGACCAACACTTACAGTTGTGTTAGAGGAAAAAGCATTTTATTTATGTAGCCATGCCAATATAAGGCCCTTTAAGAGAAATTCATGTCAATAAAGTTATCTTTCTTAATGATTTCTCTGTCATATTTCTGCTTGAATTACTCCTTAGTAAGAATTTTTGAAGTGATTAGCTTGATATTAGTAATTGTAATCTATCTGTACAACTTTGTATGTGCATTCAGGTGTCATTGTTTGAGAAAGGCAGTTAAGACATATTCTTACACCAGCAAAGAGCTTCTTTCCTTTCTACAGGACTCCACTCAAGAATACAGAGCTCCAGCCTTAGAGTTTTCCTTTCACATTGGAAATTTTGGGGCCAGAAGTTTTTTTAGAAGAGCTGCCACTGAAAGAAAGCAAAACTAAAGAATTCTAGTGTCTTCTGAAATATAAACAGTTTAACAAGTCTCAGCATAAAAAAGAGAGTAATGTGAGTAACAGGAAGTGAGTGCAAATATGAATTAACAATACTATTTAAACTTACAAATATAATCAATTTGGAAATAATCATATTCCTAATTGGACAGTATAATTGCAAGTTTTGCTTGACTTATTAAATAGAGGGAAACTTTGTTTCATCAATTTTTGCAGGATTCAGGTTTATGACAAAATTTTATAAAATGATAATCTTGATCATAATTACATTATCTACTATTAAAATATTGAAAAAAAGTCCAGTATTTTTGAAATACACAAACTATTCATCAAAGAGATTTTAAAAAGGAACATCTACTCTGCTTGTCATGCCAGTATAATTTCTTATAATTATTTAATTTTTCTATTTGGTATCTTCATTTTTGATAAAATGTTACAATATTGAAAAAAATCTGCCATATAACATATTTTTTAAAAATGCTTAAATTTTGCATTTTGACTTAATGTTTTATCTGTGTGTTTTTCACAGTGCCTTACAGTAGCTAACATTCAGATATCCAGTATTCTGTGAATCATAAGTATGGGATGCTGAGTAATGAGATCCCTAAACACAAGTGTCTCCCAGGATGTGCTGAATAGTCAACTAAAGAGGCCTGAGTACATCCTGGAGGTTTATTTTAACAGTTTGGCCAACAGAGGAGGCTATAGGGCATGAGGTATGGATGTAGCTCAGGTTAATGCAGACATGTTCTAAAATTAAATATGCAATGTTGATTAAGTAAAATGGAAGAAAATCCTATACTAAAAATAGTGATCCTTAGTTGAAAACTATTCTCCATCTGTGAGGATTGCTGGACGGCAGTAAATATCTCTTCTATTTTCCTGTTTTTGTTTGTTTGCTTATTTGTTTTATGATTATTTTTTTCTGGCTATGATTTATTTAGAAGTCATTTTCTTACATTTTTGATGTCTTAAAGGAAGATATTGCACTCACTTTTCCTTTTCTTGATGATTTATAACCATTTATTGCATTTACATTAAGCTTCTTTTGGGATCTCATATATATATTATATATGTATATATATGCGTGTGCACTAATGCATACACGCACATATGTGTCTACATTTACCTATATTCTGCTGTCTTTTCTCATTCTTACTAGACCTTAGTCATCATAAAATAAGACAGTGCTCAGCATTAGGTAGCACAGTCCAGCAGTACATGACACAGTGACGTAAAAGAGAACGAGTAAGAGACCCACAAGCTAGATCCAGAGGTAGTCCTGGTACAGACATGCAGCCAATTCTCATTATCCATGGGTGGCTTATCTGGGTAGCAAATTAACAGGACTACAGATGCAGAGACAGAGAGATAGTTCCATGGAGACCCTTGAGTGAGGTTGGATTTATTAGTGCAAATGCAGCACCATGCAGGCATAATTATATTGCTTTCATGGCTTACTCAGCAATACAGCCACTCTTTCAGCAGCACCACAGCTAATAAGCTCCAAGCTCATTTCCAGCTTTTCCCTCGGCTAACATAATCCAAACACTCTGTAAACTTACTTTCTATAGTACACATTGCTAATGATAATATTAGATTAAAAAACCCTCTCAAGTATTTTGAATGGATATTTTTTATCATCTCTAGCTCAGTAGTAGGCCCACTAGGGTGGGATTCGTTACATAAATACCTCAGTCTAAGCTAGTAAAACGTGAATGCCTTTTTACTATCAACAGACATAAGTAGGAACTTGTAATAGAGAAGCAGGAATCTGTATAGAGAGCAGACCAGCATGTTGTCAACAAGCACTCATCTGTGTAAAATGGTTGACTCTTGTTACTATAGCACATAAAGCAAGTTGTGCTGATAGGATTTAGCATAGCTGGTATTTTGGCAGAAGATATTCTGGACATTTTTAACACAGTATGGCAAAAGCTAGGGCAAAACTATTTAGGTTATTTCTTTGTGTTTTCTGAAACTAAATAAATAATAATAAAAAAAAAAGATAAAATTGTTTGCCTCGCTGTCATAAGTGGAATACTTGCAGATCTGAGAACTGTTGTAGATTGCCAAATCCCACAGAGCTTGAACTAGTTTGGGATTCAGTTTGGAGATTTTTAAACTGATGGCACTTTCCTACACATCATGTGTGTGTAAATCGTGGAAGCATTATGAATATGTCTGTTTTTGTATGAAGAAGCTATCAATATAGTAAAGAATGTATGAAGAAGCTATCAATATAGTAAAGACTCCCAGATTAAAATCTGTCAGTTTCAGGAGCAGAGCAAGATGCACCTGTACAACATTGCCTGTGCAGCAGGAGTTTTTCATCTAGATTACTCTTGCTAATGGGACAAGTCTCAAATGGGAAGACAAATTACGGTAAAATGCAGTTAAATACATTTCTCCAAATGCTGTTACAGACAGTAATAGTTCTTCTATCCAGGATCAGTGGATTAGTGTTTTCTTGTAAATAAGTTTAAAGGTAGGAATATACAGAAATGCTTTTCCTCAGTCCCCCTGTATTAAAGCATATTCATAGTAAAGTCATATGTAGAAGTCTCAAATGTAAGACAAAATTTGGAAGATCTGTCTGCAAACTGCCAAAACTGAAGACCACTGTAGAGCATTTGGCAGTTGAGCAAGTAGGAAAAGTGCTTATATACCACAACTAAGAAGTTATTCATGTGTAAATGTCACAGTGGATGAACTATGGAACTAATTTTATTTGTAGAAATAGTGGCCGAATTCTGCTTTCACTTATGTTGGTGTAAATTGGGGTTAGTTCATGGATGTCAGTTGAATTACACCAGGGTGAATATTTAACTTAAGTAATTCAGTGAGATGATTTGCTCCTTTTTTATGTCCCTGCACTCTCAAGATTATATTGAAGTGAATTGCCAAACCAGAGGACTTTCGTGGAATCAGAATCAAATCTAGTGCATTAAATAACTGCTGGGAATTGGTTTACTGAAATTAATTTCAAATATTATGCGGAAAAAAACATAAGGGGTACATATTAATCTTGACTCATGCGTAAAGATTTGGATGAATAACTCCTATTAACAATAATAAGAATTGCAGATTTAGTTTCCTAGGTCCTGCTAAAAATTCATCGAAGGACATCACGTTCTGTACCTTCAGATTCAGGTCCTTTTTAAATTACTTGCTAGAAAGAATAAAAATGTTCTTATGCAATCATTGTAGAGTTATTTTTGACTAGCAGTTTATTTAAAATGATTGTTAAGCTAAAACCTGCCATAGGAATTCTAATTTATTCTTAAATTATTTTCAAATGTCTATTTGATTTTACTTTCACCTACTCAAAGTACTTTATGGAGGTTAAGCCAAATAAGTAATGATAGTATTTATATACACTTGTTAATATTAAGTAAGTGGTCCTTTGTTATTCTACAACCTTAACAGAAGGATAAAGGAATTTTAAAAAATAATATTAAAAATAATATTTTAATTAAACTTAATTTTGTGCAGGTGATGTTTGTCATCCTGATTCTGGAATTAATCTGATTATGATATAAATACGTTTAAGTTGAAACAAGGTTTTTATATTTCACTAACCATTCAGTGGCCACTTGTTTAGATTCTTGAAACATGTTAGATAGTGTTTATTTCTTGAAATGAAAAATATTTTTACCTATCTCTAAGGTCAGACTGCAGAGCTTTGTATAACTGCTTTTTTTTTTTTGTTCATTTCAGGTATTGCCTATACCTAATTTAGTATCTGATGATAGAGTAGCTCTTGTCATGACAAACAGAAGTCCTTATTTCTTGTTAGTTTGCCTCCATAGAACACTACATTTGCTTAAAGCATCATCAACTAAGGTCATATTATAGCAAATCAAGACAGAGATGAAGGGAAAATTCTGATTAAAAATTAACGCAGCCAGGTTAGTATGACTAACCTGTACCATAGCTGCTCATACAGTTTGACAAGTGCTAGCGAATAGCATAGCTGTTCACAGGGTTGTGTACATCAACTAGTTCTTTGATCCAATGGCAGAATCAGATTCCTAGGTACATTCTGTGGGCTAGATCCTAAAGAACTGTGGTTATGTAAACCTATGAAGGGATTACAGTGGTGTAATGAATGTCTTAATATCATTTCTTCGGTGACAGGTAAATTCTTGCTCCAGGGTTGTATATTTTCCATAAATTGAAAATATTTTGATTTTTAACATAAGGCATAAAATGCTGACACTTTGAAAGACACAGATAATCTTTGCATAAATATTTATGGCATGAATGCTGATCAGAATGTGTCAAAATCTCAGTCTTCCGGGATTAGTTAAATGGATAGTAGCACATGGCAGGTATTATGACATGGACAGTGCTTGTGGAAAATGTGAGATGAAGTTGCATCAGCATTTCTTTGTGTATCAGGGATGGAAGTGAAATAAAAATGCTTTATGATTAGGGAACAGGGGCGTACCAACATGAGAATGGGTTCCTAAGTGAGAATTCACTATTGACTTCACATGCACACACACAAACCTGCCTGTATACATACTCCACAAAATGCATATTTTTGTCTCTTTCTTTCTCTCTTTCTCTCTCTCTCTCTCTCTTTTTTTTTTTTTTTTTTTTTTTTTTTTTTTTTAATGAAAGTCCTAATACTCTTTTTTGGGTTTCACAAGAAATCAAGATATTGAGATAACTTTTGATTCTTCTCATGGTTGTGGGAACTGAAGTAGATAGATGGGAAAGATCAGGTAGTCATGTAGGAGGTTTTGAAGAATCCACTAACCATTTCTCATGTCATCAGCAGAAGTATTAACTTCATTAATGTCGTTATGTTGCATAGGGGAACATCTCAAAATCCTTTTATGAGAGAACATTCACCATCCAGATCTGCCATGAAGAATAACCTCAGAGTTGCTTTTGACATGACAGTTCTTTAAATTGGATGTGTTACTGGACATGTATGCATTCTTTCAAAGACCAATTTCGGTTTTAGTATTAAAAATATAGAGTGCTAAATTATAGACATCAGAAACCTGTGTTGGGACATCAGACAATAAAGCTAGACAGCTTTCATTGTTTACAACAGAAAGATGAGATCCTTGATATTGAGCTACTTAGTTAACGACACCACAGGGGACTTGTGCAGTACTACCCAGTGCAGGTTATATAAATATATATGTGTATGCAACACACACACAAACACAGATATGTGTCCCTCCGCATTTTGAACTTCAGTCCCATGGGGAATTCCAATATGCTATATTTTATCTTATACTGGGAAATAGAACATAAATAGTCATATTTTCAAAACTGAAATGTTGTGTACTGTGGATCATGTACAGCCCCAAATAGAGTCTTAGGAGACACAGAGCAAGATAAACATATTGAGGTAACATATTAAGGTTTATGTATGTATGTATATGTTTGTGTATATGCATATATATTCATGTATAATTGTATGCCAATATATATCATCCCAATATACTGTAAAATACCCATAGTGGCAAGTGAGCTTTAATTAAGAAAACATGGAATAATCTGAATACTATTCAGTGGTCTGGATTAGTCTGGCTACTTTTCACTGGTAGGTAATATTTTAGGCAGCCTCAATAAACCTTTACTCAGCAAACATTTCAAAGACTCGTTATGCTACTTCTGTGAAAAGTCAACATACATGCTTCAAATCAACTTACATGTCTTTGTTGAGGCTTAGAGCTTAAATCAAAGGTGCACTTGCCTATTAAAACCAGAAAGCCGTCTTCTGAAATCTAAAAGTGAAAGACAGGGATAAATTTAAAGTAAAATTAGATGAGTATGAGCTTGTTGGTAGTATACTTTAAAGTAGGTAAGGAATATATTTGCTTTGAGAAAGTTACATTCAATTTTTTTGAAATTGATATTTGTCAAGTTTGGTAAGAAATGGTTCTGACAAACATATTTTCAATCTAAGAATGATCAGAAATGGAAAACAACAGGCTTGAAACTCAAAGATCAAGTCTCAGTGATTCAGCTATACCAATTTCCAGAATGAGCATGGCAGATTGATTAGCTCTTCTGTCTCTAACCATTCGATGTACTCTTTTTCTCAGAATAAAATATCTTTCTTGCTGTTTTGCTACTGTCTAATTCAGAAATATGGAAAAGGTCTGTGTGCCCCTGAGTCCTTTTAACACTTTGTCACAACTCAAAATAAAAACTTATTGCTTGACAAGAAGTTGAAGTCTTATGTTGTCAATTTTTGATAGTCTATCTTTCTTTTATGAAAGAGCATGGAGAAAATCAAGAATTCTTCCAATATGAACTTTTTAAAGATTTTTTTAAAAAAAAACATAGTTAAGCTCTAACATGTCAGCAGAATTTCTGAACACAAGAGCTTAGAAAAGACATCTACTGAGGCCAAAGTGAAATAAGATAACCTGTCACCTAGGGCAGATCAGAGTTCAGAATTTTTCTGGACTTTTCCATGAACTCTTTGGAATGATAGGCAAGACTTCATAGGTACTAACAGACCTAATTAATTCTGCTGTAGGTAGCTTAAGAAACAAAGCTTTCTAACTTGTTCAGTATATCACTTTGCCATTTCTTAACCAATCCAGATATGGCTTTTATGTGAATTTTTAAAAATTTATCCCTGAATAATAGTAAGATATCAAAAAATTCCAGTAAAATTTTTGATATTTATCTCAAGTTTATGTCAATGTATTGAAGCACAAGGGTAGTTTTATGTTAGATTGTTCAAGAGCCCTCAAATTTGTACTTCACCTGTTTTTATGTTACCTACCAGTCAACACATTTATATACTTCATAAACTATATTGGAGCGGATTTTTTTACTATTAATATATATTCATTATTATTACACTATGAGAAGTTATGCTTGTTGCTTGGTTGTCACACAGCCAATTTCCATTCTATTTCACCGTGGTTCCTAAAGGATTCATTGTTTGTGGAAGATGTTTAGGCATCCTCAGATTTAAGACTAGCTTCCTACATGTAATTGAGTTAATAAAGATATAGGTTAATCTAGTTCTAAATGGCAGACTTCAAAAAACATTTAAGAATTAAAAGAATGACCACCATGCAGTATAAAAATCAGGTCAAAAAGCCTGGAAGGTACAACAGTTGTTCTAATTACATTCTTGTAATTGTCTTTCCCATATTTACAGGCTATTAAATTGCAGGAAAACTGAATTTTGAGTTTTTTTTATTGTCATTATTTTATTTTTCTTAGTAAATCATGGATTTCCTGTGACTTTTTTTTTCCAGCTGCTCATACCTTGGACTTACCATACTTGTGTTTTATTTACATGTCGATACAAACATATTAAATATTTGTGCATTTATATTTTTATTAGCATTGGAACATACTTATGCACCCTGCTCTTGTAGCTGTAAGAATTTGCAAACATCACTTCTAACACAGTATATTTTATATTTACACTCCTAAAGAACAGTTCAGGAAATAGCAAAGTCTAATAAACCATCTGTTTAAGTGCAACTGTGAAACTGCAGAAAAAGGATAGTGAAGATGACTTGTTAAGAAAGACTAGCCCTTTGTTAAGGGAAAATACTGTACTGTCTTTGAGATAACAATACTATGCTAATGTTCACTTAAATGGATCAATATAGGTAAATGAATTATGTTCTGTGAAAAAATATGGTGATTTTTTTGTAACAGTGGATACCGTTACATAAGCAGCTCATCTCTCCTAGCTTTTCTCCTACAAAACATTTTATGGTTGCCTGTTGAAATGTCTGGATAAAGAGAGTAATGAATACAGTTATAGTCAAAAAGTGAGGCAACAATATTCTACATATTTTACAGTGGTTGATAAATCATCATTTTAGGCATATTTGAATGCTTATGAATGAAGACATCATTGACCTAAGGAGAAGTAAACTGGAAATGGGGCATTTACTGTGTGTGGCTGAAATAGATAAATGCACTTGCTGAATAGCATTCCTGAAAAACAGTCTTGACAATATCTCCCTGTATTCTGTTTCTATATAGTAATTTCTCTATCCATTTTGTAAATGGATATAAACTACCCCAGGCTCAGTGTCCACATTTTAGCTGGCATTTTTTTGCAGGCTGAAGCAATTACAATTTGCTGAAGTCCAAATACATGGTAACATTTCTTCTTGTTATAGAAAATGAATTAACTGTAATGTTTCTTTTTAAAATGTGTAGATGTACATGATTATTCTCCATATAATGTGCACAGTAGATGTTTTGCAGTTAATTTCTGTGGAGAATTACCTTTCATACAGTCACAGAATCATAGACTCCTTAAGGTTAGAAGGGACCTTTAGAGATCATCTAGTCCAACACCCATGTACACACAAGGTCACTTAGGGCATGTGGATCATCTGGACTAACTTTCAGACAAGCACTTCTTTAGGAAGGAAGTAAACAGATGTCAAGTTATAGACTGGCAGCTGCTAAAAAATCCTTTAAATTTTGGACTATTCTGACTCCTGCAGGACATATGTGGTGATTACTGGACAACGATATGGAGTTGCTTCCGAAAGACAATGGGAGTAAAAGATTTGCATAGGTGAGAACTATTTTATAGATAGGATTCCAGTGGAGGTGAGTTGGGGGCAAAATAGGGAAGGTGGTATTTTATTTAAAGATATTATTCTAAAGTTAGTGTCACTCTCTATGAAAGAGAGAGCACTAGATCTGCTTTCATCCTTGCTCTTGAGCAGCAGTTGAGTTGTTCATGGTCTAAAACTTCTGCTTCATAACAGTTCAAGAATTCTTTCCCCTGTCCTGTATGCAGCTGAATCAGCATAACAACCTCTTAGTGACATACTGCAGAGGTACCATAAGTAACATTCTTTTTGTTCATGAAGTTCTACAACATTATTTCTTGATCCAATCACCCTATGGGCTGTATGTCAAGGGCAAAAGTGAAATATTTTTGGTTGTCATTTAGTTACATTTGTAAAAACGTGTAGTGTTTTCAGAAAGTAATGGTAATGATTCTAAAATGCATAGATTTGAAAGTGCAATACTTGTGTTGTGCACTGTAACTGGACTGAAAGTCCAGAAAAATCTGAGCTTTATGACACTGTCATTTAACTGAAAAACTCTCTTCTTTTTGAAATAAGATTACTAAATAAACATTATGAGTTAAACTGTCTCGTACAGTTTCAAAAACATTGAAATTAAATTTTGTTATATTCTATTCTAATAACAAACACTGGATTTCTGAAAATGCTTTATCACTGTGGTATACTTAACTTGCTACTTTTACAATACAGTAAAAATACAAGAAAAAAACATATAGCAGCCAAAGAGGAGTATAAGTCATTCAAAAATCACATACCTCCTTCCTTAACACCTGTGTGAAGAATGGAGTTTATATTAGCAGTTTTTTTTGTAGGATAGTATCTCCTCAATTGCATTTGTGGAATCTGAATAATGTGGAAGGTGATTAAGACGAAGCTAACTAAATGAATGAATTGTATGAAGTAAAAAATTTTGTATTTCTGCGTGAAATAAGTCCTATGCTCCTTTCTCATAACATGAATTGTTATAAGAACATAACATAATTTTAAAACATCTCTTTCTTTCCTCCCCAGATATATTCTGCAGCTGATTATGATGCAGGTGCCTTCCTTAGCTTCATCCAAGTGACTTTGCTAATCAATCCACTTCTTCTATTACAAAGTGATTATGGGTCTCTGATCCCTGTCAGGAGTGTTGTGTTTTGGAACCTCAGCCACAATCTTGCTTCTTGAAAAATTACCATGATTTTCTACATTACTAATAATTTTGAGTATAGATAGTCTTTCTAATTCTCTGTCTCTTGATGTCTACTTCTTAAGGACTTCACAAACAATTGTTTGCAAATCTCATTTTCAAGGCACCTTTGTAACCTCATGCCCAACATCATAAAAATGCCTTTTAGATGCCTTAACTTTCACTCAAAACATTCACTTAAAAGTAGGGTTTTTCTTTTTTGAGTTATTACTAAAAACACAGATATGGTGATATCATAAGGGAATTGAGAGACATACTAGATTTTCTCCAGCTTTAAAAGATTATCAGAATGCTTTGTCTGAAATCTTTCTCAAGGGAAGGATTTATTTTTTGTTTATTAGTCTCTACTAATTACGATATTTGGATGTCTGTCTTGGCCCAATGCACAATTCTAGGCGATAAAAAATGAAGAAATATAACCTGTGGAAATGCACAAAATTTTCTGAAAACATTTTCCTGTTCTAATTTGAGCATTTTAGTTCTTTAGGGAAGTTTTTTACTGAGATAGTAAAGAAGAAGGGAGATAGATAGTAATTTTCCAAACGAGCAGACAGCACAGGATTGCACTGCTGTCTTTATCAAAGAACCCTGAAGGACAGAGGAGAGAGTTGCATCCAGTGGCAGAATAATCTCTCAACCTGATTTACTCATTTAGAGTTGGCTTTTGATATGGAAATTTCCATTCAATTGTTCTTGTAAAGGCTAGTAGGAATATTTCCTGATGAATATTTAAATAGTAATGATTATTTTCAGGTAGTCTTCATAAACAAAATAATTATACCATTTTTAATCTGTGCTAGCTTGCCATAGTAAAAATCATGTGGACTGAAAAATGAAACTATTACACCTAATTGTTTCCACTAGCATATTTCTTATCTACTAAAGTGTTTCTTTCTCTTACAAAGTCTGTGAGTAATACAATGTATTTTTTATTTTCCAGCCACCAAGTGCCATTCCCAAAGTGGCACTTCTTCAGTAATCTTTCTTCTGCTCATCTGAAGTCGTGAGATGTTCATCACATAGAATTCCCTTCGGACAGGTTTACAGAAATAACTCTCTTTTGAGAATATCAGGGAAACATGAAATAGAATTTGTTTTATTGGATTTTGAATATTCTACCAAATTAATTTTTACTGTGAATCTCTCCTCTCTGTAAAGTTTGACCTCAGAAGAATGACACCAAACATGACCACTGGAGGCCATGAAGGAGTCAGAATAGGCTTCTCTCTGTTTAGAGTTGAAGGAAATGAGGAGGTCTACAAAAATGGGGCCTCAAGGATTATCACTTTCAGAGGCATATCTTTCTGGTCAGCATTTGTGTGTCTGTGATTCTTAAATAAGAAAAATTGCATTGTGGGGCATGAATAGGGAATACTTTTATAGTATCACCAAATCTGACAGAGTCGAAGTAAGTGAGAATGTAGTTTGGAGAATATTGCATCCCTGGAAGAAAAGTTTGCTTTTTGCATTCTTTCCACTGCTGACACAAGAGTTCAGATTTTCAGAGCTCAGAGAAGGAATAGCTGCAAGGTAAATATAAAGAATGTGCTTTTAGGAAAATGTATTTTAATAATTTTTAGATGTCAATCATTTTCTGAAATGATTTGCTCAATCATTTGCTGTTCTCTCAGACAAAGGTGGATTTCTTAGACAACTGAACGAGGTGTGCGGGCCTATATAAATATTGCTCAAGAAATAGGTACTAAAAGCAATCTGTCTCACAAGTGGCTTTAATTCAAGACAGTGGTGCCAATTAAAAGTTAATTCCATTATTTTTTAAGGCTCCTATAAAGAATTCTGATAGATGTAGTATGAATATGGTTATTCCTGCCTGTGAGTAATTATGTCAATTGCATTTCACATTTATTTAATTTAAGTTCTGAAAAACTTTGATTTAATATGACTGGAAGTCTACAATGAGTGTCACTGGGAAAACTACTAGTGATGTTTTCATGCCTTCATTCAGTCATAGTAGTCAAATGTCTATGCATGGATACACACATGTGTATCCTGCCTCCGTTTTGCTATAAGGCAGCTCTTGTGAATCTCAAACAAATATTTAAATAAATCTCTCCTTAGAACCTCTTAATATGTTTCCCCATTCTTTCCAAATGTGTTACTTCAGATAAACAATTTCAGATATGTTGCAAAAGCAAGCCAAACTATTAATATCATGAATAAAAATACTAGTTTATATTTGCTGTGGCTCAGCTGTGAATTTATGGACCAGAGCCATCTGCTCTGATGATTTTGAACTACAGCTACTACCATCTCTCTTCTTACATGTAAAATGCTTGAAGCAATTCAAGAATAAAAATTCTAAGTTTTAAAAACTTTTCTTTCAAAATAGCAGTTTCTGGTGACAAAACTTCAGATCTGTTCATAGGAAGGAATATAAGTTATTTTGGTCAGTACTCTCCCCTTCTTGATGAACATCTAGTGATTTACATTCCTTTGTAAAGGAATTTACAAAGGAATCCTTTTCCTTTCCTTTCCTTTCCTTTCCTTTCCTTTCCTTTCCTTTCCTTTCCTTTCCTTTCCTTTCCTTTCCTTT
>JAVCKT010051290.1:0-16783 GCA_032273925.1 Rhynchotus rufescens
CAACAAGCCATTAAAACCAAGGGAATTGGTAGTTAATCTGTCAGTGGTAACCTGCTATCATGATTTTCTTTTCCCATTTCCCCAAGCCCTGGAATATATACCAGTTTCTTCTGTCTCTGTCCAAACGATTTCATTTCGGAGCAGATATTTGGTTAGGATATTTTCTAGGATGAGACCCTTGTGGCTGCTGTGGGTCCAAGTAGGAAACTGGATGTGTTACTGAAATACCGGCTTGTGCTTCCACCAAGAGCAGCATGCACAAGGAGGGAACGAAACTGGGACAGGGCTTGTCCAGGCCAAGGCAGAGCTTCCTGGAGCCGCATCCGCCTACCTGTCGGAGGTGGATTTTCCCTACTGCCTGAACCTGCAATCTGCTGCTGTCCTTGCTTCGACTTTCTGGCCGTTAGCCGAATGTCCGTGTTCGGAGCCGTTCCCTTTTGCATGGGAACAGAGACAAAGTTCCCAAATAGGGAGTCCAAATGTGCTGCTGTTGACTCCTGCACTTTGCTGACACTGCAGCTCTTAATTGTGGAGCTCTTAATTAACTTGATAGCCTGTGTCCGCTGCTGCTTGCCGCAAGCGCGGTGTGGTGCAGTGCGAGTTCGTCCCTGTTGCTGGAGGGCTGAGAGCTGGAATGAGAGGGAAGCTGTGTGGGGTGGAACACAGTTGATAACACAGTTTGGTAACACATCTAAATACTTATTTTAAAATGTGGAACATATCAAAATCTATATCTTGAATGTGTTTTGATTAGATATAAGAATAAAAATATTGAGGCGCTTATAAAACGTGCATGCAGCACTGGAGGGAGCGTTGCACAAAATTTGTAGCTTGTTTGCTGGAGCTTTAGGCTTTTTCTAGAAAAGGCCATTTGCTGAATGACACTTTGCTGGATCTCACCTTCCTGGTTTCCATCCCCAGTGGAAGGGGCTGGCTGCAGATAGAGGCCTTGGGATCCTTCGGCACGAAACGCTGCGGAAGGTCCCCATCCTGGATACACACCACGTTGTGCTCACAGCTCCCTAAGGAGACCCTGAGTTACGTTTTTGGTGTTGCCAGAGCTCGTTAATTAGCCCTGACTGACGAGGGGTGGCGTGAGGCCCCATCCCTGAGTCATCTGCAGTGACGCTCCAGCTCTGCTGGCTGCAGAATCTTCCCCCAGACACAAAAGGGGCCCGTGTTGGACATGTGGGGAGCCCCAATCAAAATGATCTTTTAGAAACATAAAGATACGGATAGTTTCTTTCTGAACTACGCGTGTATGGGAGTTGTCCCTTGTGGATGGCTTTGCTGGCACCTCGGTTACAAGCCAGCTCTCCCCTTGATAGCCCTAAGGTATCTGTGAATGTTGGTTCTCTTTCTGTTTTTGCTGAGGCTTTGGACCGCAGAGAGGTTCATGCTTTGGCAGCTCTGAAGAGTTAAGACTTAAGCACAGAGCATATAAAGCTGGAGCACCAGCAGCCTGTTTCTCTTCGCCCTGCAGCTCTTGAAGTGGGCGGCCTGTTTGTAATGAGAAAAGGCGCCCACCGAGGAGGCAGCCTCTTTGTTTAGATCACCTTGGTTTCATACAGACATTGAAAAGATCGTTTCTCAAAACTTCTATCCAGAAATATTTCTTAAACTTACAAGCTCAACTGAGCAAAAGTGGTTTTCCTTTTTTTCCCCCCCTTTATTCAGTCCAGCAGTTTGCTTTAAAGAACATGAGGCACTTGTCTTCTCCTTGGATTTAATGTCCCTGCTTTTAAAGGAGTCATGAGGTTTGAGGAAGAGCGTATATCTTAAGTTCACATAACAGTACCCTTTGGCAATATGTCCTTGAGTTTGGGATGTGTTTCCTTGACGGAAAAGCAAGCTGTTGGAGGTTGAGCATGGGGCAGCAGCATCTGCAGGCTGCTCAAATCCCTCCTTTTGACTGTGGATTAAATAGAAGGAGACAGAGAACGTCTGTGTCTAGTCAATAGACATATCTAATTAATACATATCAATGTCTGTTATGTCTAACAACAGTGTTTGCAGAAAGTAAATGTACGTTCTATCGTTCTCTGGGTTTGACACCCTTCTATATTTTTGGGTGCCTTGATTTGGGAATACTATAAAAATCCTGGCCTTGTTTCAGATGGTAACTTGCTGCCGATCCTTCTTTTCCAGATAGTTCTAAATTAAATGTATTGCACTATGTTTTTGGTTTTCCTCCTTCCCTCCCTTTTTAAGTAAAGAAAACAAATCCCGCAAAGCTCATTTGGTATTTTTGGTTTCCCACATGTATTTTTGGCAGCTTGCATCATGAGGAGAAAAATGCGACGCGGCTCGTAGCCCGGGGTTGTGTGTGTCTGCTGAGGGGCGAGCCTTGTACGCGTTTCTGAACTTCCCGAGGGAAGGGATGTGCCCGGACATCGTAGGAGCTGTTCAGGCTTCGGAGCATTGCTGATTTCTTGGTACAGGTCATCACCTGCACCCGCACTCGCAGGCCTGGAGCAGGTCCCCCCAAGAGGTTGTGGAGCCCCCTTCCTTGGAGATGCCCAGAAATCACTGGCACGGGGTCCTGTGCCATGTGCTCCAGTGACCCTGCTTGAGCAGGGCGGGTTGGACAAGGCCCTTTCCAGAGTCCCTTCCAACCTCAACCCTTCTGTGATTCTGAGGCGGCCACCAGCAGGCAGGGCCAGGGGCTGTGGATGAGCAGAGCCTGGGCCAAGTATTTGGCCTTCCTAGTGCTTCTAGTTTGCAACTGGGCCCTTGTCACGAAGGGTCCCCTAGGCTGTTGCACCAGGTGTTTTCAGTTAGCAGCCTGAAATGGATGAAGTGAAGATTTAGGAGTCCTAAACGTGGCCTGCATGTTTGTAGTGCAAGCCTGGCTTTGTCCAGGGCTCTGAGGTCTGTGCCGGTCGCACATGAATACAGCGCCCTCAGAGTGATTCTGCTTTGGGAGAGGGAGGTGGGTTTTGCAACGTGGTTTTTACCCTGTAATGTAAATATAAACCTTAATACAGAGAATTGTTGTAACTCAAGAGGAATGGAAACGAGGGCCTTCCATTGCTTAAGGAAAATAACCAATGGAAGGAGAAGGAAGCATAAAAAGGAGGCAAGATCTGACTGTGAATTATGATGGTCATTTATTTGTTGGATGAGAGTGTTGCTGCCCTTGAGATTTCCTTTTAATTTCAGTGAAAGTGAAGTGGAAACAGTTGGTAGCAGTCTTGGAGAGTGTGTTATTCAGGAGCTCTTTATAAACAACGAGAAGGCTTCTCAAAATATTATGTTTTCTTTCTTTAGACCTCTTGGCTGCTTTCCTTTTTGAACATGACCTGATAATGACGATTTTTCTCGAGGGGGAAAAAAACCTGAAACCCCACATTGGTTATTTTCTGGCTTAAATGGCATAGAGAACAAATAAATAAGGACATCAGTGGGTGGGAATCTGCTCAGAACTAGGTGTGTACACAGCTCTGGGAGAGAAGCCTTCACAAATACGTGAATAAGCTGCACATACACACGCAAGCCCTGCCTTCAGCTGCAGGATCGTGAGGAGCGCGCGTTCACGTAGCAGGAAGAGCAGGCTAGAAAAAACCTGAAGGTAAGAGAAGACAGGATGAAGTGATGTAATTTTTTCCATTTATTTATTTTTCTCCCAACAGCCTGTTTTTAAAGCACAATTGGGGGTTCTGTTTTGCTGGAGACATAAATAGGTCACAGCGCAGGAAGAGAGAGCGGTGCTAAGAACACGGCGAACTGCGGCTGCACTAACCTCAGCCTCGGCTTTGCTCCTGAGATTTGCCAAGGCTCGAGCTCGGGAGCCCTCGTTCCCTGCTCCTCTTCATGGTGTTGCAGATCACCAAAGCCAGGCACCGAACTGCTCGGAACAGACCTTTTGCAACCAGGAGATTTTCCTGGTTCATTATCTCCTTTCTCTCTTCCACCAACATCCCTGGGTTTTGGATCTGACCCTTATTGCTGTGAACAGCTTCGAGGCTGGAGATGAAAAAAGATCCTTTAAATCTTTATTGCAGGAAAGGTGTGAGGAACTTAGGCAGGAGGGAGTTTCTGGTGTTGCAGACATCCTCATAATTTTGTATTTGTAACAATTGCTCCATTTGTTGCAAGTTTCTTAACTGGCTCCCTGGAGTGAATTAGCGCACAGTTAAGTTAGTTTCAGGCAACTGTTTTACAGGGAAAGGTCACCTTGTGTTATCAAGTCTCAGCACTGTGGACTTTGATTTCTGCCCTACAGACTTAGACTTCTGCCTCTGAAGCTGTGTAACCTGCAGAAAACACAGAGTGAGCATCTGAGCCCTGCAGTGGTGTTCAGACACCCACAGCTGTAAGTGAGGCAAAATCGTGTTGCTTCCTAATACGTGTCCTGCTGTTTAAGTACAGCAAGCAGGTCACCTTATGCAAGATTTGTGTTTTAACTGAAGGCCCAGCCCAGTGATTTTTAATGTGTGATGACTCCTCCTGCAAAGGCAGAACGTCAGAGCAAAGCAGATTGAGAAGCCCTGCTTTTGAAACCCCTTTAAATGGGTTTTGCTGTGTTACGCGTGAAGCAAGGAGGTAGTTGTTAAGAACATGTTCAAATGTGTTAGGCTTTGCTAAGTTCTCCTCCTGGTATGCCTCGGGTCCCCACAGGTTCCCTAGCACCCTTGCTTTGGTCTTGTTATTAATGTACTGCCTACCTGAGCACTTCAGCCCTACAAAGTGAAGCAATTCAGAGCAGAGTGGGTTAATTCAGGAGAAATACTGAACAGCAGAAATTCCCTGTGACCCCAGGGAAGGGCGGTTTATCCCTGAGCTTTTCTCAAGGGCAAATTGGGAAGAGCTACCTGAGGAGCTGTGAGGTGGGCTTTGTTTTTGGGTGGGTAGCTGTGAAGTCAGAGCTGAAGCACCCAAGGACAGAAGTATTTAGACCGGCATTACCCTGTGATGCAGCAGAGCGAGGGTGATGCCTGGTACCCCTGGGGTTTTACCACATGCCTGGTTACCACTGTGGGGTTTACACCACCGTTTACCGCTGTCTCGCAGTGGTGTTGTCCTCTTTCTGTGGGAAGTGGACATTTTCTTTGATGTCATTTTATGAAGGTAGACATTTATTGCTCTGGTTGTGGGGAAAATAGAAGTGAAAGTTCATAATGAAGAACCTAAAAAGTCCTACTGGAACTGCTGACATAGAAATTTAGGGTGCTGTCAAGCATGGACCGTCTAAAATAGTATTAAAAGATTAAGTGTAGTTCTCTTAGACCATCACAGGAATTTTGGAGTATTGTAGGAATGTTGTTCCAGGAAACTTCTGTGATATAAGCACCTGAGACATCTAGTGTATCACTGATTTGTCTGCAGAACTATTAACTGGAGAACCTCTGCTTTATTTTGCAGCTGTCCTCTTGAAGTCTCCCTGATCCTGGTGATAGCAGTGGATTAATGGAGCCGAACAACAATCTCACTGTTTAAAGGAAAGCGGTAAGGCCCAGTTTTGTCCTTCATTCCCCTGTCTGAGGGCTCATTTTCTTGCGAGTGCTACTGCTGTGTTCACCGAGCACAACATCTCCCAGTCTGACAGGTGAAAATGTGTCATTCCTTCATGGTTTCAGCAGTGCCTGTGCTGTGTGTGCCCGATTCGTAAAAGCTGCTTTGGGCTGTTTTGCCTGTTCAGGTCAGTGACGTGAGGACTGGGCTCCATATCCTGCTGTTGAGAGGCCAGCACAGAGTCCCTGGGCTCTAGTAATCTTATCCAGGCTTGTTCTTACCGTGCTGCAAATGCAAGGTAATTTATTTAGCTCACAGTGGTGTGAGGTTAAGCCAACGCCTTTGCTTTGTGTTTGCTGTGGGGCAGTTGATGTGCTGGAACTTGTTAAACCTTAATCTGGGACTTTTGTCTTCGTAGTCATAAATACTTCAGGTCTGATCTTGACAGGCAGCTCTTCTGAGCCGAGAACGGTGTTCCTGTCTGTCACATTGATGGTCTTCTTGTGTCCAAGATCTTCTTGGGCTATTTTGATTTTGAGCATTATTCCTAGTATACAGCTCTATGTAGATATAGTCCATACTAAAAGTGCCACTTTTATGGAGTTATATTTGGGTAGGGTAGTAGGGATTAGTTGTGTCTGTTCTATGACATTTGTCATTCTTGACTAGTGCCCTACCAATGTCTTTGAGGGATCCTGTGTGTTTTAGGGAAAATACTGCAGTTACTGAATTAAGCCTCACTTTTGTGTGGTTGCTGGTTACAAAAAGAAGAGGACATATGGTTGTGGGCAGGATCTGCTCTCCTATCCTGGAGGTAGGAGGTGTATGTTTCTCTGTGGCTGCTGTAATTCTCATAGGCTTTTCACGTGAGGAGCAGGTGGCTGCAATGTTAGGATTGCTCCTCCTGCTCTACTGCTAGACTTGAGCCAAATACTTCTGCAATGCTCCAGTCCAGGGAACTGGAAGCTGGTTTGGGTGCAGCTGCAATGTGGCCAATGGTCCAGAGTGACTATTTGGGATCATTAAATTGCTGCATGAGTTTGCAACACATTGGTGAGGCCTTAAATAATCCGAAACGGATGGTTCTTTGAATTGAGTTACAGCACCTTTGTGATCCATGTCTTTAGATTTCACGTTGATACATCATGAAAGAACAGACATTTGCAATGTTGGTTACTCAGCTTTAGAAGACTTGAGGCTTTCCCCTTGTCTCACAATGTTAGAAACTGAGCCTCTAAGGAAAACACTGAATATCACAAGGTTTGTCATTCCTGGTGCGGTTATGGCAAAACCTTTGGCACTGCCCCAGGCTCGCAACAACACAGTGACTGACACCCTGTGAGTGCAGTGCTCCTCCTTGCCCTTCCCTCCTAAGATGATGGTCTCCTTTAATTTTAGTTTTCTTCGCATACATAGCTCTCTTTTGGTCTGATTTTTTCCATCTCCTAGTGTATCATTAAGCTGCATGTGGATGAGTATGGCTCTGTGCACTAAGATGGGTAGGTCTGTATCACTCAGTGTAAACATATGTTCACTGTATTTGACAAACCTGATTTTAAATGATGCTAGCTTGGCAGTCACTGTAGCTTCCAGTTCAAAGTGACATTCTTTTCAAGAAGTCCATTAAAGGGTTTCTTGTAAATACAGGAATTACTTCTTTGACATGAAGTTTACCTTATTTGAAAGTTGTCAGAAGATTCAGTTCCTGCCTGTACTTTTAAACGTGGATTTATAGGTATATTTTTAAGGTAAGTAATCAGCTCTGCGTGGTTTTCTGAAAGATCTATTTTAATCATTTGAAAGGTAACAAAGTAGATGCACTTAGCTAACTAGAGCAAATTAATGAAGGAAACTCATCTGACTGATTTTATTTTGTGTTTTCAATTGCAAATAAGGGTAAGGGCTTGACTGTGGGACATAAGTTTTAACCCAAACCTACAAGTCTCTCAAATGTGTCTTTGGCACCCATGTCTCAATCTGTGCTGCACAAAAAGTGGATTATATTTTGTTTGTTCAAACTAACCACATGATACATATTTTCCAGCAGACTGAATATTCTTTGGTCATTTCATCGCATAATCTCTGTCTAAAATAAGACATACAAGTTTAATTTAACTACTAATAGGATTTTTTTTTAAGGGATGTTAACTCTAAGGCTTGAGAGGCCGAGAAAGGAGGGAATAACAGTTTTCCTTAATTGGCTCTTACTTCTGCATGCAGATGATAGCAGGAGTCCCCTGAGACTTGATATCAATTTAGTGATAAGCTCAGAGATGCCGCTCTGCATCATCCAGCTGCTCTCAGCGCTGTCCCCAATTCAATAACTGGGCTGCTGAGCTGTGGCTTGTGGCCTGCCTGGATTCATTCCAGGCTGTTCTGAGAAACTCACACTGCTCAGCTTTGGTGGACAAAGTGGAGCGTGTTGAGAGTCCTGTGAGACAAGGACAAAGACTCCTTCTCACTGATGCTTGATTCTCACGGTGCCATACCTAAAGGATTCATCTTTTCCTTCAGTTGTTACTGCCATTCCTTTTTGGAAACTAGGCAGCCAGCTTTGAGATGGGAATACCCTGTTTCTGCCTGTTTACCTGCTTGCCCTGCTCTGCCCCTCGTTCCAGCCTTGTTCTTTGAACTGCGAGCAGACTGGGGGTTGTGAGGAGAAGGGAGCACGGGAGACCCCAGAGCCCCCCGAGGTGGAACGCAGGAGCCCTGTTACTTATCCCATCCTTTCCCCATTTTTGCTGTCCATCTCCTCAAGAAGACTCCGTACCTTGGGGTTCATTGTGGCAGTGCTCGGCTGAAGGCGAGCCTAACAAAAATAAACCAGGAAGAGGACCCTGGCAGGAGAGTGTTGGTCTTCACGGAAGCTGAGTTCCACCCATCCTTCCAGACAGGGTTGGTCTGCCTTTCACCCTGTGAAATTTAGTCTTTACTGTGTAAAGGTGTGTGAGCTTGAAGAGGACAACGAACTCTGAACAGCATCAATTCTGAAAAACTGCTCTGGAGCCAACCACCAGTGTTACACTTTGAGAAATGTGCAGGGCTGTAAAACAGGATTGCTGTCCCGAGCTGAAGGCCCGGTAGCTTCGGGAATGGGTGAGCCACAACAACGTGCGAGCTCTGTGCCGTGTGTTTTCTGTAGCTCAGCTGCGGCGTGTGCAGGGATGAGAGGAGATCTGCTTATCTGCTGTTTTGCAGCTTTAATAGCCAAACATGTGGGCATTGCTTAGGGGCAGGCCTCGAGTTCCTGATCTGCACTCCAGGCATGGTGCAAAGCTGCACGGTGTTGCCTTCCTTTCTACTCAGCTGCGTTAGAGAGGCCAAGTAGCCCTTAAAGGCTTGATATTAGGGAGTGCTTGCTCTGGAAGGGTTCTCTTTGCCTCCTGAGGAGACTGAGCCTGGTTACCTGGCAAGACAAGGCTGCTGCAGCCCAGGATTCAGCCGGGAGCAAGGCTGAGGATGTCGCCTTGGTAGGCACCCACAGCACGTGTGCAACATCCGTAGTGGGTAGGGGTGTGCATATACATGGTAGGTCCCCCCATGGGCTCCTCTGAGCAGGTATTTGGGGTTTCCCACCTGCCCTCATGCCCCAGGGCTCCCCCTGCCCCGGGGAGCCCCAGGACAGGGTGTTTCTGAGATGCCCCCGCCTTCCCCTGACCATTGGGGCTCCCTCGTGCCTGGGGCGACGGGGCTGTGGCCGCGCAGCCTAAGGGTGACGAGCGACCTGCCCACTGGGTGCGAGGGGCTTCACCATCCCCGGGAGCTGCCTCTGGAAGCGCTCGCGCTGTCTGCTTGGGGTCCTCGCCCCTCCTGGGAGGCACATTCCCGCTTCTAGGAGCGGCGGCCCCACGGCTGAGCGTGTCGGCAGCAAGGTGCAGCGGGAGCCCTTTTCCAAACCCTGACCTGTGCAGCGCTTTGCCCCTCTTGGGTAGAAAGGGAATTTGTTAGGCTTTGCAAGAGCACAGTTAAGTCTTAATGGCCGTAAAAGTAAAGTCAGTGCCAGGGAACAGAGCTGAATACCCTTTTTTTTGGGCAAACATTCTGTTTTCTTGCCTAATCAGCACTCCATTTCCTCTCTCTCTCTTTACGGCCGCAGAGCTTCCCCAGGCACCTCCTTTTCTGGTGCTGCCTTCCCACAAGCCAGGCAGCCCGCAGCTCGCTCCAGCAGCTTGCACATGCATGCGGAAGGTTTCCCTGCCACTTCCTCACCTCCTGAATCTACCTCCATGACTCTTCCTCCCTGGCACCGCTAACCCCACTGTCCTGCCCGCCCAGCCCCGCTTGCAGGGCCGTTTTGCCAGATCTTTTTCCCCTTCCCAGCCTCTCAGCTCCTTTGCCTTCTGCGCCTCCAGCTCGGTGGCGTGGCCGCTGCAAGGCCACCGTGGTGCCGCTCGTGCCTTTCCTTTGGGGACCAGGCTCGGAGCTTACCCCTTCCCTTGGCGGGAATGTCCATCCTCGTTGCCTTGCTGAGGATCTCGATTCGCCAGCTCTGTCCTTTCCTCTCAGTGAGACACCTTCTGAAACCCCTCATAGCTCCCAGCCAAATCCTGCTTCCCAGCTGTACTCTATTTTGAGCTCTGCTTTTGCTGGATACCTCCCTGTCTAACTTGAGCACTTCAGCTCCTACAGCATTTCTGCACTTCTGCTGTGGATTTTGTGGGTTTGGTTTTTTCACAAAGCCTAATTTTGGACGTTTTATCACCATGCAGTTAATGGAGGGAAGTGAAGGCCTCCGGAGTGGTGGTTATGGGCACCTAAGTTAGCTCCTGCTTAACCTGAGTGCTCTGAATTGCTCTCTCAGTGCCCTGGGTCTAAGTGGAGGATTCAGTATGGCATTTTCTGACTTTCTCGGGCATTCTTTAACCTCAAATTGCATGTAATGGGTGTATATGGATTGTAGTAATTTTTAGCCTATTAGAAAGATCAGAGGCACTACAGAACTTGCAAGTAGGATTTCTTATTTATATTTCTATTCTTTTATTCCCTATTGTGGGTGGCATCTGTAGGAGGAATCAATATATTTGTGGGTTTTTTTAACTTGATTTATGCAGTTCCGACTTCTTATAGGAGAATTTGAATGAAAAATTTAAGCCTGCAGACTGTATTTTCCTCTTTTTAGTAGCTAGATTATAGTTAGACCTCAGTGATAGGGAACATAAGCGCAATACTGCTGAAGAGATTTCTCTCCAAAACAAAATAAACCAGTCATCACAGGTGAAATACCTCCAATTACCTGTTACTTTCATGTATGGAAAGCTTTTCATGTGAGTTAAAGAAATAGTTTTCCTTCTTTCTCTTACAAAAGCTGTAATTGCTAACTATTTCATTCAGATAGGCAAAGTTTATTACTATTATTTTCAAAAGGCTCAGTCAGGTCTCCACAATATTTTTTTTGAACCTGCACCCCATTATTTTGGGGAGGAGGGAGCAGGGGCTAAAAAGTGGGTAGAAACAATGTGCGTTCACAACAAAATCATAAAAGGGGCTTGCATTGCTAGCTGCTATCTAAATTATAGTCCATAAAATAAACGCTAAGCTCATTTTTGTGACAGCTGAGGAAACGTGGGGTCCTTTTGAAGTGCTTGGAACCATACGTGCATGGTTTTAGCCTGGTAGGCTGATTCCTGAAAAGGCAGGCTATTCAAGAACATTACATAATGAGCACTGCCTGTAGCTTATCCCTTTTTAGACTTACTGTAAAAAGAAAAGTACTTGCCCTTTTGGAAAGGCTGAGTGTGAAGACAGCTTTTACTAGTCTTCCTTTAATTGTAATGTGTCAGTTCCCTTTTTCCATCTTAACTGCTGCCTTTGAGATGAATTACAGCCTGGATGTTTTGAGATTCCTCCCATAGTTTTGGGTGTGGATCTCATGGTTTCCGTCCTCTGCTGTGCAGGGGTGAAGGAAACTGCAGTTTGGGGATGGTGTTTGGCCTTGCCTGTGATTTGCTCCCTGAGGAAGGCACCAAACTGAAGGTGGTTTGGTGGTGCCAAGCAAAATGGGTGGCTCTGGACCTAAAAAAGACTTCTTGGTATTGGGCACATAGCTGTTTACTGAGCCTGTGTCGAAGATCTGATCCTTTTCATTCAGTCTGGTGTCTCTATTCAATCTCAATGCAATTGGCCAAGGAAAGTGGGCTGTGTTCTTTTTCAGCAGCCCTTTCATGAAAGGCGGTTAGAATTATGTTTTCCCAAGAGAAATTAATGGAGCATTAATGCTATTTTGGATTATAGCAATCAATAAAATAATTTCACATTACTTGGGCTTTGTGGTTCTTGCTGGCTGATGTTTATAAGTGTCATCCTGTGCTTATTGCTCTTTTTTTAAAATATTTTCAGTAGGGCTTTTGTAGGGCTTCCAAACAGATTTCAGGAGCATTATGCAGTCCTTGTCTTGCAGCTGGAAATGTACTTTGGAGCACACGCTTGTAAGCCTGTGACTGTCGTTTATCCTTCGAGATAAGAGCCTCAGCTGGAAGTTGCCATGTAATGATTCATAAGGAAGTTGAGCAATCACAAAGGCATCCTATAAAGCAAAGATCCTGGTGACATTGTGAAGACTGTCAGAAATATTGCGATATTCGGGTTGGCTAAGATTTCCTTTTTTGTTCCTTAAATACATCTACACTGATGAAAACAGTTTTAGACGCACTGAGTGATAGAGAAACTCATTTCTTCCTTCCAAAACAAGGAAATGCCCCCAAATAATTCAGTAATACCTCACAAGCATGTTTTTGCACTAGTCAAAGCTTAAGATTCAATTACCAAGACTCCTTTGGTAATATTAGGCAAGTAATCAACAAAATCATTAAAGGTTAAGTGCCTGAATAGAGGCAGGCCCTGGAAACTTCTGTGCTCTGCTTCAGCTGTCTGTTTGTAAAGAAGATGATCTTCACCTCCTATTGCCATGGGTGGAAAATGTCTTTTACTGGGTGTTTTACAGCGTGTTTTACTGCCTTAAATGTAAGAGGATGAAGTAAATGATGCTGTTGCCTTAGGCTGGTGGAATTGTGCTGCGGGCAGGAGGTCGTATTGGGAGCTGTGCACATCGTTTTCCTGCAGAGCTGGAGTCGTTACCTGGCTTAGGTGAATCTGGGCAATAACAGCCCGAGTGTCTGACCTGGATTTGATGGGAACCCGAGTGGAGGGAGACCTGCAGGATGGCAGGGTATGAGTGTGAACAAGCTGCGCCTAAGCAGCAGTTGCTAATGCTTTCCATTGAGTCATGCTTCCTCACCCAAGCACAGAGGTGTCGATGGAAAAGGTCAGCGAGACTTTATAAAGCATTAAACCTGAAAATCAGGTGAGGCGGCGTGTCCAAGTGCTGTCTGCCCAACCTAATTCACTTTAAATTCAAAGATTCTGTGTCAGTTTCAGAGCCCTAAACAAAATATTCAGAGCAAATTGGAAAAATCTGTCATCTTAGGTTTCCCATTGCTCTTTCACTACCTTTTCAGAGAACCACAGAATGGTTGGGGTTGGAAGGGACCTCTAGAGACCATCTAGTCCAACCCCCCTGCTCCAGCAGGGACACCCAGAGCACGGGGCACAGGGCGGCATCCAGGTGGTTTGGAGACCTCCAGAGAAGGAGACTCCACAGCCTCCCTGGGCAGCCTGTGCCAGGGCTCTGTCATCCATCTTTTCCCTTCTCACTGTCAATACCCCATGCAATGAGACCTTTTAAAGTAGAACAAAGTCAAAATAATGTAAATAAATAGATTTATATGTAGCAACATATGCTACCAGATTACACACAAACAAGTGAAATTGGTTAAAAAAACCCCACGCAGCTCAGATATGTCACTTAATTTTCCACTATGTACATGGAAAAAAGGTGTCATATCTGTAGGAGGTGCATGACAGTCTGTTTGGGGCAGTTTGTGTGGTTTTGATCCTGAAGAAAAAGGATATGGTTGCTTCAATAAGGAGACTCTGATGTGTTTTTTTTTAAAGCATGTTTATTTTACATATTTTTTGCCTTTTCTCTTATTACATATATTAGTTGGCTTACATAGATCTGTGGCTGACTGCTCTTAGAATAAAACATATAGCATTTGCTATTAAGATGTTTTGAAACCACATTAATAATGCCGAGGTGTAATTTTTTGTGAGCTTTTCCACAGCCTAATTTGTGGAAAATCCCAAAGGAGCTGAAGCCAATTAAGTCCAGAATGTCAAAATTTAGATTAATGACAACACAAATGGTTTTCCATTATGATCATTTTTAATAAGCCTTCCCCACCGCAGGCTCCTGCCGATCCCGCTTCGGAGCCGCTTGGAGCACGCACCGTGGTGCCTACTCCAGTGGCTCCGGTGATCCCTGGTGCCACTGACCTGGGAAGAGTTTATGGCACCACACAAGCGAAGGTCGGATTTACACGTAGTGACTTAAAATGTGTGAATTGGAGGTAGTTCCTTCAACCTCATCTGTTTTGTGAGGAGAAACCATGAACCTGGAGCGAAAGCAAAATAGTTCTGCTTTCAACTTTGGCTTTTGTGTTTATTATTAGAGCTGCTACTGGCCAGCATACGTGTGGGCCCTTCTCAGCTTTCTGTGCTGATCTGCCTGGTAAGGGGAAGGGATCCCAGGAGTAGGATTAACAGAGCTAGGTTCCTTTCCGTGGCCTTGCTAATGAGAAATCTGCGAGGAGAAGATCCCTCTATTTAAAGGAGAGGCTGCATAACTGACAAACGATGAGCTGAGCAAACGTAGGCCAAGCCTTAGACATCTGTTGTGTAAACCCTGCAGCCTTGCATTATAGCTCCCAATGCAAAGGGAGAGGAGGGAATTTTGTAAGAAATGATGAAGAATCGTCAACAAAATCATTCCTCTTTGCACTTGATTTTATTGTCTCCTTGGTTCGGTTTACGCAGCGCAGCAGATGGCCCTGGGGACACAAAGACTCTTTGCATCTACTTCTCCAGCAGGGACAATTGTCCTTTCTGAGGCATCTGAGGAACCTGCCGGGGACGGGTCGCGAAGGCTGGCGCGGGGCTTACAGCGCCCGGCGTTGTGCGGACAGCAGGGAAAGCTGCTCTCGGGAAACGTCTGGAGTGCGCTGAACGAGCGAAATGAGGAGAGGGAGAGAGTTCCCCCAAGAGAGCAGCGTTTGTGCAAGGAGCCGTCGTGCTTGAGCCGTGCCGGAACATAGGGCTGCCCCAGATGGATCTGTGCCTGGGTTGGGCTGTCTCTTTTGTTGGGCCTCGCAGATTAATATTCAATTGAAGTTATTGTATGAGTGCAGAAAATGGAGCAGGCCGGTGTGAAGCAGAGACATAGTTAGGCATTGTGGAGAAGAATAAAGATTGGAAATCAGAATATTGTAAAGATGTTGATAAAGCCAGTTATGATGTAGTTAATTCTTGAAAGCTTGGGGAGGCCAAGTGTTTTCTGAAGAAGCTTTTCCCCTGTTCAGATTGATCCCTAAGGAGTGTACCTAAGACTTGGGACAGCAGATGCTCCCAGACTTGCTCTCTATATTTTTTTAGGGATATGACGTAACTTTGAATTTAAGGGCCATTAGATTGGACGGACAAAGATTGTAAACCCATTTTAATTACTGAGTTTAATGTATTTTTATGGTCTTCTTGACCTTCTCTACCGGTGCAAAACATGGACAGATGTTGGCCTGGAAGAGAAAAAGAGAACAGCAGTGGATAGATACAAGCAGCCCCTGGCAATAGCCCTTGCCTGAAGCAAACGTATCAGTGCCTGCCTAGGCAGAAACCACAGCAGACTCTGTCAGTTGCTTCCTTGTGTGGTCAATGGTCAGGATGTCCTTTTTTTTTGCTATGAGATGTATTTTGCTTACCTTTTTTTTAGCTGATTTCTCTAATCATAGTCTGTCAGAGTCTCAGAATTAAATTCTTGTTTCATCTCTGGGAACAGAGTGTAAAGAAGAACTGGGTGTTTTGGTCATCTTGGGCGTTTTCAGCAGGTGCCCAGAGTCTTTTCCTCTGCGGTCTGTGTGCAACCTGTTGCAGGCTTCTTCTAAATTAATGGTTTCCTTCCAGTGCAGGATTTTTAGCTTTGTATATTATGAGAGTAACAAAAAATACAGAATTGCAGAGGGGCTGGGGAAGCCGAGGGCCTCCTCGCTGCCGCTCGCAGTGTCCCCACGAAGGGCTCCCGGGCAGCTCCGCACGTGGCCGCGGTGCTTTTCCTTGCAGCAGCTGAGGTTTGTGTCCGTGGTGCCGACCTGGCTCGGCAGCAGGGAGGTCCAGCCGCACTCGCCCTCGCTGATGGCTGGATTTCTCTCCCCCGTAGCTCCTCGATGCAATAGGACGTTCAGGAAGCCAAGCGCAATCAGTTCAGCCGTGCAGGGCCATGTTCACAGGGTCTAGTGCTACGTGCCTAACCTTGACCCACATGCCAAAAGGACTTAGGATTTTGCACGTGTGCATGCCCAGTGTCCCCCCTTACTGCATGCAAAACTGTATTTATCTTCCCCACAGCACTTACTGAGGGCAAAGCACTTTGTTAGCAGCGTGGGGCAAGTGGATGTTTCAGCTATTTCAGCTATTTCAGCTATTTCAGCTATTTCAGCTATTTCAGCTTCAGAATAGGGGTCTGGGAGGCTGACCCTGCCCTGAGCCCTGGTGACAGCCCACTGTAACACTGCCCAGGCTCAGCATGTTTCCAGCCCCGGAGGGCCGGCCTGCATCCCCATCCTGCACACGGGCAGCAGGCTTCCCGCCGCATCGGCTGGAGCTGGCAACAGCAGGAGAGGGCCGGCAGCGAGCGCCGGGAAAGGCGAGCGCCGAGCGCCGGCTCCTCCTGCGGCGCCGGTGACGCCGGGGCGCCCGCCTGGCGCCGCTCCCGTCACCGCGCGCTGCCTGCCCCCGAGCACGGGCTGCCACCGCCAGGGGAGGCCGTGGGGCAGGGGCTGGCGGCGGGCGAGCGTCCTGCGGCCCGGCCGGTGCCGCCGTTGTGTTACGTGACGTTACGTTACCTTACGTAAGGCGGCAGCCATGCTGGGCAGCGGAGCCCGGAGCCCCTGGTGAGAAGCGCCGGTGCGGCCACAGCGAGCGGCACTGTGGGGCCCACGCAGACCCAGTGTTGCCTCACGGCCAGCGTGTGGGGCCCTGTGCTGAGATCCACCCTGGAAAGGGCCACGGGAGGGTGGTCACCTGCAAAAGCGCCGTGGCTTTGCCTTTGGGCTGGGTGTCTGTGTGCTGCCAAGTGCGTGTCTTGTCTGGGCGAGTGAGCTGCCTTGGGCAGCTGGAACAATGCCATACGTATATATAATACATAAATTCAAAGGCTGAGGGAGCTGGGTCTGTTCAGCCTGGAGAAGAGAAGGCTGAGGGGGGACCTGATCAGTGTCTATAA
>JAVCKT010051344.1:0-16779 GCA_032273925.1 Rhynchotus rufescens
CCGCCCTGTGCCCCGTGCTCTGGGTGTCCCTGCTGGAGCAGGGAGTTGGACTGGAGGTCCCTTCCAACCTCAACCCCTCTGTGATTCTGTGTGATTCTGTGAACGTTATGAGGATGAAATGCCCTTCCTTCCTCCGAGCAGCCCTATGCCAGGGGATTCGTCCCATGCCGTATCGCGAAAAGATTCCGTCTAGCATTTTCTCCAACACCGTTGATATTTCACATCAAGAGCTGTCTGCAAAAAGCCACAGCAGCCCCTTGCATGGGGGCACTCGGGACCCCCAGCAAGTGCTCAAGATTGCAAACAGGTTTAGAGATGATTGCAACCCACGGAAGTACCTCTGACCAGAAGGAGCATGGAGCAGAAATGTTCATGCAGAAGTGAAATAAATAAATGCTGACAAGTGCTAAAAGCTTAAAGTATACCAGTACCATATACTGGTATGCTGTATAGCAGTTATCTCCAAATGGCCTGTGCTGCAGCTCCAGTGCTGCCAAGAGAGAGCACTAAGGGATCTACTGGTTTGCTGCTTCTGCATCCCAGTGACCGAGGCAGCTGGTTCTCCTCATGTGTTTCTTGGAGTCCTGTACAGATGTTAGAGTCTTAATGACACACATTACCTCACAGGTCCTGGGAAAAGTTGCCCTTACCAACCTTGTATTGGGTTGACTGGGAGGGGACGGCAGAGCCGTGTTACAGTGTCCAAGAGAGGATGCATGTGGCACGAAGCAGGTTGGCACACAGATGTGCTGGGAGGGCTGCCACAAGCTGAAGCCTTTGGTCTGGCTGCCGATGCAGAAGACCAGCAGTAACTTCTGTCAGAGCTCTTTGCAGCAGAGGCGTCAGGCCCTTGCTGGTCCCTGAGGCAGCAGTCCCTAGGCTGTGCTTGCCGGTATGTCCGAATGGAGCAGGCACTGCCTCGGCTTGGGGCAGCCTTGAACGTGCAATAAAAAGACAGATAGATTCCTATCATGTCCATCCAACAAAGTGCCAAAGGAAGGAAGTGGTGGCTGTGAAAGGGAACAAGCTGAAACATAAATTTCAAATTGTTTTGATCCCCGCCCCCTCACCATAGTTTTTGCAGAAGTTCTCCTTCTCATATCAACAGGCATTAAGGACCCACTGGAGAGTACTAATAGGACTGATAGTGAAATCTTACATAAATTGCACAATGTTGATGCCTGTTGCAATAAGTTCGTTTCTGCAAGATCTTACAAAACTGAGTAAAGACTTCAGATAACTTCTCAAGTATCTTGGAAGCCTGGTTCATGACCGCGTGGAAGTACAGCAGAAGCCTTTCTCCTTATGATTAGTAAAACTGAAGTACATTTCTGCTTAAAATGAAAGCCCCAAATTGGGCTGTATTTCTATATTTATGTGTGTGTACCTGCTCCTTCTCCATTTTTGCTCCTTTCCCCCTCCTGACTTTCAACCAGGCAGCCAGACCCCTAGGAGAATGGATAGAGGTTGCAGAACCTGTTGGGGCAGTCTGGGTCCTGGCAATCATGTCCTGTCAAAGTCACTTTGTCTCCAGGTTGAACAGCCCAGGTCCCTCAGCTTCCTCTCGTATATCCTGTTCTCCAGCACCCAACCAACCTTGTGGCCTCCCTTGGATTTGCTTCAGCCTATCTACATCCCTCTTTAACTGGATACAGTTCATGTATATTCATGAAGACTTCATGAGTGTTCATGAAGACAGTAAACAGGACTATCTCCAGTGGAATTCCACTAGTCACTGGCCACCAGATGGACTTTATGATGGTTCTCTGAGCCTATCAGTCCAGCCAGTTCTACACCTACTTTATTGTCTGCCTCTTCAGTCCATTCCTATATAATCTGGTCATAAAAATACTATGGGAGACTGTGTCAGAGACTTTCCTTGGTGAAGACATACAATATCCACTGCTCCGTCTCTTCCATGATGCCAATCATCTCAGCACGGAAGGCAAAGAGTTGGCCAAGCATTATTTACTCTCTGTAATCCCATGTTGGATGTCTGCAGCAGGGTCTCTCTGTCTCACTCTTCTCCATGTGCACTTGGTGCACTACTAATGACTTTGGATTACATTTTCATGCTCTTTTAAGACTCTTGCAGAGTGTAATTTTTTACTTTTTTTTTGACATACAGTTATTCCATGAAAAAAAATCCACATCAAGAATAAAGAATATTCCCTCTCATACAAGTTGATGCTAGTAGAAAAGGCAAAGCCTGCATTGCTTGCTAGTAGACCAAAACCAACTGTTCTTATGGTCCTGGAAAATGACAATTATTCAGACTTTCTGGTATCTAGTCCTCTCTTTTCTTTGCCTTTCCACCTTCTACACCCCAGACTTAAAAAAAAAAAAAAAAAGAACATTTTCAGGTCTAGAAATATTAAGAGCAGCAAGTATGCCAAACAGACTGATGTTTTATTGAGTATCACTCTTACACTCTTACACAGAAGGAGTGTAAAGACTTTGATAGCACAGGGAAAAAAAGGAAAGGTTTTTCTGAAGCAGAAGTATATATTTCATCCTGTTTCTTTCTCAGATTGTTTTTCTACCTAAAATTAGCATTGTTCTTCCAACTTTACTAACACAGAAGAAAATATGAGTACAGAAATCCAAATCCAGTCTCCAAAAAACTACTTTTCTCTTTCTGATTTCTTAAGAGAATGACAGATTTTGACATAGACGTGTTTAAAGATTTGGAAGCCAACAAATTATCAATAGCATAACAAAATAGTCCCCATAACTCAGAGAAATATAGAGATAGCATAAAATATTATAACATTCTGCTAATGTTCTTTTTTTGTAAAATCTAAAATATATCATTTTTAAAGGAACTACATGGTCAGTATTTTACTGAATACTGTTTTAAAAACTTGGGGCTTTAATCTGCAAGTTCTTATTCATGTAAATCATTCCTGTAAATTTGTATCAATATGGATTTGCAGAATATATGGCTACATGCAGGACTGGCGGAAGGATCTTCTTCCCTTGCATTTTGTCTTCCTCAGGGGTGTTAGGTAAGAAGTGGTAAAGAACCTGCTCTGTCAAGAAGATTCCCAAGTCTAGTATCCATGTTGCTTATAAAACTGGGCTCGAGCAGCCACATCGTTGGCGTAGTCATCATGGGTAGTTCCAATGTCCATCCTTTCATAGCTTCGGACATTCCCAGAACCAGCATTGTAGGCAGAAATCCCGCCTGAAATGAAACAGAAGGAGTCATAAAGATTTAAAAAAAAAAAAAAGTAGCAGCAGTGAAAATTGCAGCCTGATGTGTCTTTGTGTCCTGCTTTTCCTGCTTTTACATGATTTGAAAGTTTTCACTTACTTTTGAAGGGGGAGAGGGAAAGGAAATTATCAGAGCCTCCCTCGCTTAACTGAACTTAACTGAACTGAACTTAACTTAACAGTTTATATTTATGCCTGAATAGAGCAAAATGTCAGAATGGTACTGGAGGCTTGTTTACTTATATTAGCACAACCCCTCCATTTACACCAGATTTATTCACAGCATGATATAAGTTCCAGCATCCTTGTAACTTTTTATTGATCCTTTAAAATTACTGCTCTTAAAAAAAAAACAGTTAAATCAGAATCATACATTGCATGTGTTTCACCTTACAGCTGCTGCTGTTTATGCTACCCCATATGCTGTGTTGAAAGGCAGAGATTTGGGAGCTGGCTGCGGATCGGGCTCCTGCTGGCAGGCGCAGCCGTTCAGCGGGGTGACACTGGCTGCAATGTGCAACCTGCTAAGAAGCAGGCAGATTTGCCACGTTGCCCAGCAGGGTTCTGCCATTCCCTGGAAGCACGTTCGTTCTGCAGACACTTCATCTCTGTCTCTTGTGCCATACGGAGTGAACTGCTGGCTCCATTCAAGTAAATCGCAGAACTATTAACTGGAATGGGTGTAGTTTTCTCGTGGTCAGGTAAGGAAAGCTCAGCTATGATATAAAGTAGATTTTAGGTATATAAATACTTCCTGCACAGTGTTCAGATAGAATTGAGACAGAACGCCAAGGAAAGGTAGGAACAACACAGAATAGATAAAGCTTGTTTTTTTGCCTGTGAAATAAAAAAGCAGACAGCCGTCACCACTGGTGACAAGCTGAGTGAGCATTTGCCAGAACGGTTGTTATTAAGGAACACAGAAAATAATTCAGTATGTTCTCATCCTAAAGTTTTTCTTTGCTCCTGGACAAAATCTATAGTGTGTACGCTACCTTTCAGCTGTTGCTCCTTTGTCCAGCGTGGGAACTTGCTCTTTATTTTATTGATCATTGAGATAAGAATTTCTGTGCCCTGTGTAAGATGTCTTTCTCCATTCCATTCTCCCACAGGTCTGTGTGATCTTTTATCCACCTAGAAATGCAAAGCAAAATGTCATTTTCCTGCAGTAATGGATGATATATTTAGGAAATTTGCTTTTCTTTACAAGATTTTTGTTTATCAGATTTTAACAGAGTATCAGCAAATACCTGCATTAGACCAAATCCATTTCCATTGTCACCCCAGCCATTCCTCAGTGCTTTGCCAGCATGAGATTCTCGAGAGATAATGCCAGCGATCACAGCTGGTTCGATGCACAGTTTTTGGCCAACTTTCTTAATAAGAGCTTTATATCTATTCATAGCCGATAGGTCCACTTCAGCAATCTTTTTTGAAGCTGCAACTCCTGCAATTCAAATAAAAAGTAAAGATGTCTCCTTAATAATTTTCATGACTCAGAATTTGTCTGTCACCTCTCAAAGTCGAAATCAGCCCTAGTGTAATTATTCTAAAATAGATATAATCAGATAGAATTACATCAAAACTGCATATGCTTTGCTTCTAAAGGAAGTAAATGATAGCCTATAGGGATATTATGAAGTGCTCAGCATTTTGAAACCTGAAAGGCACTTTGGACCGCTCTGCCTACTGTGAAACGGAGCCGCGAGCCGGAAAGGTGGCACCCACCGCAGTAGTTCAGTCCCTCCGGTTTCGCCGTTTTGCATGAAGCCCCAGTGGTGCCAACTCGGCTCACGTCACCGTAGCAGTTGGTCCGGCCCTGGGACGTACCTGAGAAAGTCAACCAGAAAGATGAGGGCAGCTGGAAGCTCTAGCGGCTGCGAGTAAAGCCCAGGGGAGGCTGGAGCAGCCGCTGTGCGTGGGGAGGACACGCTGGGGACGCGGGTGTGGAGCCACCTCTGTCCCTCTTTGTGCCAGGGCAGGAGACCCAACCTGTGCCCACCCTGGTGCGATTCGCAGGAGGAGCTGAGGATTCCCGCATCCAACACAGTCTAATCACAGCCAATTTGGTGTTGAGCCAAGCCTCTTCTTCAGCATATGGGTTAGATTTTGGGGCAGGAAGGCGAGGAGGTGTCTGGGGAACTTGCTTTGGCTTAGGGGCTCAGTGAAGAGGAGGGAGATGCCAGACTTACCCAGGAGGGCGGCGAGGCCCAGCAGCACAAGCATCAGATGCATGGGGATGGTTCTTCTGAGCACTCAAAGCAACCTGAAAATCAATCAGAAGAACATGAAGATGTGAATATATCTCACTGCGTGCTCAGCAAACACAAAGAAACTGTGCCTGGATGAAGGCAGCTCTTTGTCTGTGCAAAGTGAGAGAGAGATTACTCCGCATCTGCTCTTATAAGCAGTCATCACTAATGTGGATCTCCCTCTTCTAACACAAAACAGTCTGCAGCCACTCACAAGGCACTTGTGACCGTTCAGTTTTGTTGCTACTTAGAATCCACTTTCTACAGGATGTCTTGGTAGCTTTCTTTGAATTCAAAATTTAATTCAGGAAAATTAAAATTAATAGCCCTTAGTGCTCTTTGCTGTGGCACTCTCATTACGTAGACCTATTCTATGCCCATATTCTATATAAAAGCCAAGTTTTCTTCATGCAGACAGCTCTGCCTGAATCCTCTGAATCTGTCTTTATAATCAATACAGAGAGAAAGGCTCTTCCAGCAAGCACTTTGTCTAAGTTATCATGGACATCTGCTTCAAGAAGAACTGTGCCCTGGGAGCAGCTAGTCCTCCTCTCAAACTGTTAAGAGAGCCTAGGGAAAAGTGCCATGAGAGCCAGGAAAATATACGTGAGCTGAATCCAGGGCGCTGGGACAAATCCTGGTGCCCCTATTCAGGCAGAAATCTTCTGGAGCGAAGCCTGTTGCCCGTGGGTCCCCAGGGAGGTGGGATCTTACCTGCTTGCCAGCCTTGCTCTGCCACGGCACCGAGGCTTTGGGACGTTGGATATATGTGGTGAGGCGCCTCCCTTTTTATGTTAACCTGGCACGGTGATGAAATGCACGGGGCTGTGGTTTTGCCAGGCTTAACAGCCAGTTGTCAAGTGCAAATAGAGCCCGTGCCGTTATAGACCCTGGCGTGGCACCAAGTATATTCTCAGAAGTGGCTTTTCCCAGATTTCGAAACAGCAACAAAACCCTTTATTTTTCTCTGGGTGTTTCTGCAGCCACGTTTTTCATATGTTTCATAACCCAGTTGTGAAAGGAACCGTGATGTCGGCAAAACTAAAGGCAAGGACTCCAGCCTTTCTGCACGTGTTTTCTCCAAGACCAGTGTTTCTCCAAGACCAAGACCTGCTAAATAAAAGAGGGCCATGACCAGCCCTTAGGTACCAGCTGTGTGGCACGAGGGGGCCTGCAGCTGCCCTGCACGGGCCTGGCTCTGTCCTCAGGGCTGGAGGGGTGCCCCGGCACAGGGTGCACTGCTCACACCTCTCTTGAGCTCCGCTTGTCTCTTGCTTTGGTTTCTGTGCTACTGCTGAATGAGTCCAGCTCATCCTGAGATGATTCAGGCACTTGCCTCCACGCCGCTCTCTGCGGAGAGGTGGGGAGTTTCCTGGCACGCGGTGATCCGCAGGCGCCGTGCTCGCAGTGGGGCAGGTGCCATTTGCCATGCGGAGTCAGCACACCTCGAGAGCTGCGGACCTCCGTGCCACATGAATAACAGGTTGTTTGGCTATGATTGCTTGAATCAGAAGGCCATAGAGTGCCTTACATTTGTAGACCAAGCTTTTTTGTCTATGCCAGAGACACCTCTCCTGCTCACCATTCCCAGAAATGGCATTTCCAAATGCTTTCCATCCATTCCAAGCAGTCCCTGAAACCTTTGCCAGTGCCTTCCCTTTTCTCCTGTCCCAGCCCCTGCTCAACGCTGGCTTCAAGGAGACACAACATGAGGAGGAAGGATACATCAAGGCCCAGATATGCAGAGTCAGCCTCAAGTGTGGTGGTCAAAGTTATCGTGTGTGTGCAGCGGGGTTGGACTACATGATCTCTAAAGGTCCCTTCCGACCTTAAGGATTCTATGATCTATGCTACAGCCAGTCGGACAGCTGGGGGGCAATCTCACACCACCACCACAAATACTGCAGGGAAAAGTATTGCCTGGGGGCTCTGGTTTTGTCTCCTGAGCCATGCCCTTAAGCATGTGTAGAAGGTAGAAAGCAACGTGTATGAGGACTTCATCGGCCAAAGAGCCACGGCCTGGGTCTGTCATGGGGCTGATTCCAGCTGTTGATGAGTCTGTTCACAGCCGGAAGGGCCGCAACAGTATTCTGTGTATGTACTTCTTCAAGAGCTCCCATCCCCTTCCATGATGTGTATACCCCGGATATCACCTCACCTCTGGCTACATTTTCATGATATGGAGCCTCTGCACAATGTGAGTAGTGACTAAATGATTTGCCTGTTGATCCCCCAGATTAACCTTCATTGCTTAGAAAGTAACTAGACAGAGAAGTGCTTCGTGGCTCTGGCATATTTGCTCAAGATGATTTTGTTTTAACATATCTCTCGGAAATCTCAAGGAAGGGGAAACTGCTACTGAACAGGGGTTTCCACCCTTTTTCATTTGGAGGGAAGAGGGCAAATATACTGAGATATTAATTGGTTGCTGTGGTTATAGGATTAGCTGAACTTCTGCATCTTCTTTCTGTTTGCTATAAGGAGGTTCCCCTTCCGGCCTCATGACTTCACCTCTCCCACAGTTCTTGTACTCCTGCAGTGGGATTATGGTTCCTGTGTATGAAAAGCATTTACCCAGCCAGTCTGATCTCTTTGCTACTTGAATTCTCTGAATTTGCTACTTGAATTTTCTCAGAGAAAATATTCTCTGTGGTAGTCTGCAGTCAGGGGCATGCAGCAACCAGGAAAAAAATAGCTTTTAAAAATATTGTGTATTTAACTCTAAAACAAAGATTAGTTTTATTGAGAAAAAGGGCTACATGTTCCAAAATGCTAATTCGTATGCTAGATCTGTTGTTTTAGTCCAGTTCCATAAATTGTGAGGGAATTGGCTTCCCTCTGTTTTCGCTGACTCTCTCTTCCCTGAAATCTGGCATTTAAATTATGCCAGTGCTCCTGCTTCCCTGCCCAGAGCCAATGCGGGGAACTCCTCCATGGGGCAAGCTGCAGCACATGTGTGAGTAGCTCTTTCACCATCTCTCTCTGGGTTTGCTGTGAAGGGTACATTTGCATCTTTCATTCACCCCTTGGGCTGCATGTTCACAGAATCACAGAATAGCTTAAGCTGGAAGGGACCTCTGGAGGTCTTTATTCTAACCTCCTACTCAAAGCTGGGCCAGCTTCAAAGCTAGATAAGGTTGCTCATGGCCTGTTCCTGTCATGTTCTGAGAATCTCCAAGGATGGAGATTCCCCATCCCCTCTGTGCAGCCTGTTACAGTAATTAACCATGCACTTTTTCTTCTGAAAAATTCCTTTCTTTTTATCAAATCCAAATCTTCTTTGTTGCTTCATGTGACCGTTGTCTTTCACCTCCTTGCTGTGCACCTCCAAGAAGGATGTAACTCCATCTCCTCTATAAACTCTGTGCCAGTAGCCGAAAAGGTCTCCCTGAAGCTGTCCCTCTTCCAAGTGAACAGACCCATGTCCCTGGGCAGCCTTGTGGCCTCTGCTGGACTCACTCCAGGATGTCAATGTCGTTCTTGAACTGGGGAGCCCAAAACTGGACATAGGTGCCAAATAGGCACAGGATCACTTCCCTCAACCCGATGACAACTCTCTGACCAAGGGTACGGTAGGATTTCTTTGCTGCACGGGTGCTTTGCTGGCTCATGGCTCATTCGGTGTCCAGCAGGACCCCTGGATCCTTCTTTGCAGAGCTGCAGCCAGTCAGCCCCTAACCTGCCCTGGTGCAGAGGTTATTCCTCTCCAGGTGCAGGACAGGCATTGCCTGTTGATGAATCTCATGAGATTTAGGCACAATCACTGATCAGCTAAACTTTATCAAAAATCATCTAGCTCTGAGCCACACTGCACATACCTTGTTGTGTGACCTCTTTATGGTCAGTGCAGTAATGTTCTCTTTTGAGCTGCATCACAGTCCTTTAGTCCTAAAGGCTGTCATAGCTCTCGCAGCCATTTGGACCATGTGTAAGAAGAGAGAGTAGTCCTAGATAAGAGTACAGATTTCTCTGAAATTGTTGCCTCTTAAGAGCAGAAGCTGTTCCAGCAAATAATGATGCTAGTGGTGTCCTCTGGAACTAGTGCTGGACTGGCAGGAGGTAACATTTAGGACCAGATGTAAATTGAGATGTGGCTGAATAGGCAGTGAATTGGTAAAATAAAACCTGATTTAAAGGGTAGAAATGGGATAAGCAGCAGAAGTATTTTTTCTTCACTTGCCTTTTAATAAGAAATATTACCAGTTCTTTGATATGAATATTTTTGGAAGAGAGGGCTGCAGATAGGGCAGTTCAGAGGAGTGGAGGAACAAGATGCCTTGGGTCATCTTGTTCCTTGCTGCATGGCTTTTTGTGCTCTTGAGCATCTCTCATCTACCACTAATTAGCTTAATAATGTCCATGGAGGAAATGAGTAATTTTAGTATGCCTTAAAAGGAGAAACTAGACTGATTCTCAGATTAAATAAGCTCTTTTAAACTGTGTGTGAGAAAGATGAGTGTTAGTCTATGTTACAGAGTGCAGCTTCCCTAAGCTGGCGGGTAGTGGGTGCTGGGAGCTCTCCAGTACTGGAGGCAGCTCCCATGTCCAGGGCCTGTAAGGCAAGCAGGAAGCCCACAGCTAACATGAAGGAATGCTCTAAGGAGGGATCCCATCCCTCAGATGAGCTCCAGCTGGTATCAAGTGTCCTCTTGTGCTGACCATGCTCCTGCACCAAGGAGGTTAGAGGAAGAAGCAAGTAATGAGAGTAGGAGGTTCCATTATTTGGCATGTAGATTTTTTTTCCCTACATCCAGTGGTGCTATATGATACCTGGCCTGCTGGGCAGACTCACGAAGTGCCTAGGTAGGTAAGTCCAATTAGATTCTTGTTCTTCTGTGGGAGTATCAGCAAGTACATGGATAAAGGCCCATGGGCGAAATATAATTGTGGCTTTGATGAAGTTTCAGAACAGCATTACTAAGGAAGATATGTTACCATAGAAGAGGAGGGCAGGTTTTTCATGGACTAAACGCTGTTTTCTGCAAAGTGAAAGGTTTAACAGTCCCTTTCTAGGATGGAGGAGTGAGGAGAGTGAGCAATAAAATCTCCAAGTTTGAGGGTGGTATTTTCAGAAGCGTTGCACACCATGCAGGAGACAAGGAGATTCAGAAGGACCTCACAAAACCAAGTGGGGAAAAAAAAAAGATAGCATAGCAGCTATAGATGAGTGTGCATTAATGCAGGGAAAAAATGATATCTAAGTGATGCTGACATTGAGTTTGGAGAGGGGAAGGCTGTATGTTGTGATGCATCCTGAGCGTGCATGAAGCCCTGTTCTCTTGACCACAAAAGAGTCCTGGAGACTGTTTCTTGGCTAGGAAATCCCAGCCCATGTTTTCAACAGGTAACAGAGCAAAACAAACACAGTTATTCAGTGTTGTCTTGCTGCAGTGGCATTTCCCTTTATTTTTTCTGTCCCTGATAGAAAAAGATGGGAACATGTGGCGTAAACCGATCCAGCTCCAGCATTTAGAGTCTGTCACCTCCCATGTGGCTTATGGCTTCGCTTGACCTGCTTTGGGCACAGTTTTCCCACTGTTTCAGGTACCAGTGAAATGAATTGTTGAACTGCTCCCTCAGCCAAGAGTCTTCAAAGGTGTGGGAAAGAAAGCTTTCCACCTCGCATTCACTATTTATTATAAGGAGTGTCTATGATGAGGTTTGCCCTTTTTTCCCCATGTTCTCTGAAGGAATCCATGCTTTGATACATTTGTGACAAAATACATACTAAACACTTAAATACACTTCCCAATTTGCTTTAAAAACAAAACATATATTCCAAACAAATGGGATTTTGCCTCTTTTTTTTTTTTTTTTTTTTTTTTTTTTTTTTGTCATTTCTTTCTGCTTGCATCAAATGCTGATGCAGAAAAGCCTGCTTGGAAAGGTCCCTAGGAAAACACCTGCCTCATTCCCCTGCTCTGCTGCTACTATGGTTAAATATTAATCCTCGTTATTCTTTAAATCTCCAGTGAATGTTGCATTGCTTCACTACCCTCCAAGTGTTTCAAAGCGTCCGACACGAACCTCCCGTGAAGGAGCCAAGCCTCGGCACTTGCCCTGCCCTGATCTTGGGAAATCAGGGCTGTGTTCTTCTCCTTCCTGGAAGAATGAGAAAAAAAAAAAGGAAACAGAAAAGCGACTTCAGCTTGTGTTTATTATGTTTATTGGAGGCCATATCCTGGCTTGAGCTGTGATCCTGCCTCTTGGCAGGCCCAGCAGGCCCGGACGCCATCATGGTGCCTCAGCAGTGCTATGGCGCAGGGCGCCATCTTGGCTGCTTCGCCAAAGGCCATCGCGAAATGACATTTCCCCTCTTATTTATTTATTTTCCTCTCCTCTGTGCCCCTTCCCCTGGCAAATTGTTCATTTTCCCCCGAGACTCACCCCTGGCATTGCTGGTGAGGCGGCCGCTGGCCCCGCTCTCCGTTCCCCTCCACCCATGCATCTGCAAGGTCCTTGGTGTGAGATGGTCATTTGGCACCTGCATTTGCTCAGCTTCATTAATTGTCTTTAATCACTTAAGGCCCTTTTGCCACAGACAGCCTTAGTGAAGGCAGGAGGGAGCCCGGCGGCAGCGGCTGCTCCACACCCTTTTGGATCTTTCTTTCCCCTCTCCCTGCTCCCCCATTCACGCCTTTACCCCCTCTTTTTCCTGCTCTGCAGTGCATGTGAACACGGCATTAGCTCATTTCTTTTCCAGGCTTTTGCATCATGTTTTTCCATTGTGAGCTGAACAGGCTTCACCTGGGCACTTTAGTTTAATTAAATGCACTGCCAGCAATAAAACTTTTAATTACCGGTGCTGGTATTAAGAAAGGAAAGAGACATCAACAATTAAATGCTTAGAGAAATGCCTTTCCTTCCTCCTTCCCTGGGCTCAGCTTTGGTTGGATTCCTCTCCTCCACCCTCCAGGGTCTCCACTTCCACTTTGGATTTTGCCATATGCCACATGGCTGCCCTGAGGGGCTGCAGTGGGGGCCTGGGTGGTTGGGGTCAGCCTAAATATTCTCTCTCAGTGGGCCTGCAGGCCTTCATGTGGATCCTCCATGACCTTGGTCCTTAAGGGAGACTCTGCCCCATGTGGGTCCTCCATGGCTATGGTCCCTTGGAGGTGTCTCCATTCCATGTGGGTCCCCACAGTCACTGCCCCTTGGAGGTTTCCCTCCCCTGCATGGGTGCTCCATAGCTGTGGTCCCTTGAGGAGTCCCTGCCCCATGTAGGTCTTCTATGGCCCTGCTCCCTTGAGGTGTCCCTGCCTCACATAGGTCCTCCATGGTTCCCTTGAGATGTCCCAGTCTCAGCATGGATGCCCCATGACCATGACCCTGTAGAGGTGGCCCTCCCTGTTGTGGATTCCCCATAGCCATGGTACCTCAGATGTGTCGCTGCCCCATGTGGTTTCCCATGGTCATGGTCCCGCAGGGATATCCTTTTTCTGGCAGGTGTTTTGGCATGCAGGGCCATTTCAACCCTTTGCACAGCTGGCTGGACCCAACTATGACCAGCATAGTGTGTCTATGGTCTCCTCTTGCCCAGGGCAGCCCATGGAGCCCAGTGTGGCCACTCATGCCCAGTGCAGCTTCATAATAGGCGGCAGGTATAAAGGGGAGCACGGTGCCACCGCGGTAGCCCTGTGTGCATCAGTGGAACAAATGCCTCTGGGCAAAGCAGATAGGAGTGATTATGAAAAGATTAGAGGGGAAAATCAGTGTGAATGTTTGCCAGGAAAGATTTGCTCAAACCGTTGCTTGTGCTGGTGTTAAGCTTTCCTTGGTTATTTGTTCATTCCTGGCGGCCTACCAAGCAATCAATCTTTACATCTTTTTTTTTTTCCACTCAGATTTTGTGTACTCAGTATAAGCTTGCTGTGCATGATAAGCAATGTCCTGAAATAATATTTGCAGCAAAATGTGCAATTGTGGCAGTCGGGTCTTCTTTTAAGTGGACTAAACTTTTCTCCTGTGTGGCCCTAACCAGCAGGCAGCTTTACAAGCCCTCAGTTGTTACCATAACGAGTAGCTTCTTGAATGGCACACTATGACATCTGTCATTTGTCAAAACTGGGCTCCTGAGGAACTCTCAGATCCCCACAGATGGTAACATGCACAAGTAACAGAGTACTTGCTGTCAGCAAACAGGAAACATGAATGAATCCAATACCAGCTCCACTCTTGTTCACCCTCCAAGCTCAAAAAAGGCACTTTCTGCAAGTAGTCAGCATTGGGATTCCTCCCTTGCATCTGAAGTTAATACTGATCCACCAGACGTCTGTGCAGTGTCCAAAAGCAAGTGAAAAATGAAGCTGAAGTTATTAGAGGGCAGTCAGGTCAAGGATCATGAGGTATCGTATAACCACAGTGAAATCAAAATTAGGTGCATTAAATCTCTTTCCGTTTCATGCATCTCCTACAGACTGAGTTGACCTGGTTTTATTCAGAGCATTAGTAAAGGAGTTATAGGAGGTGAAATAAAGCAAATGGTTTACATAACATAATGAAGCAGACTTCAACGTATGAATTTTACATGAGCTATTTCAGATAATCAAACCGTGTGATATATTTTAAAGTTCTTATTACAGAGTGGTGATTTTACTAAAGTTATTTTCTTTGTACAGTGCAGAATTCACTAAAGACTAAATAATGAATACCTTAATACCTCTGGCTGCTTGACATCATTGAATTGTTTGCTGTAATCTTATAAAAAAATCAGCAGCCTTAAAGAGGTCTTACAGCTCCTTCTGGTCTGCAGAGATGACAAACTCTGAATTTGCCTGCAACTGCTTTAATTAAGGACAGTCCTTGCCATGGAGGGTAAGCAGAAGAGTGACTGGTGAGACCATAAGAAACTAAGGAGAAGAGAGTTAAAATTGTTCTGCTTGCAATAGCTTTCTCCAAGTCAGCTTTCAGCCCAGCTGCAGTGACCCTTGTGGGCAGCCCACATTCATGCGCCGTGGGTCACACTAACGTCATGCTTCAGGACACAAACATTGGTGACAAACAGCAGAACACCCTTGTGCCTCTGAAATGGTGGCTGAAAGGCTAAAGATGAACTTCATCCCCATGTCCTGGGCACTGCTTTAAGGCTGGAGCCTGGGAATCTGCCTCCTCATTCTGTCTCTCAGTTCAGTACTTTTCACCCCTCTATTTTGCTAGGGACTTTTGCCCTATGTGGTTTTGGCTTGAGCTCTAGCTCCAGATCAAGAGGATCAGATTGGATTATTTACTGAAGTCACATATTGCTACCCACTGGCAAGAATGAGTCACTTGCAACATTGAAATACACAATTTCTCTTTATTTGAATTTTCAGTAAATCTAAATTTGCTCCCAGATCCATCCACATTGAAATACATTTTCCCAAATGAAGTTTGTAAACCCAAATCCAAACCATTTCCTAATTAAAAGCTGGGATTCCTGACAGAGGGACAGATATGCTGACATATAAGCATTTTCTAAACTTAATGGGCCACAGTATAGATGTGCCAAAGCTAAAGCAGGAGAGGTTGTGAGGTTTACACCGACACTACCAGTTCCTGTGGTGGATTAGAGAACTGGTCTCTAACAGAGAGGTGTGCTGCTTGCTTCATACAGCACTTGCAGTATTTTGAATTTGAGGAGTATTTCCCTGTGTAAGGTTGTTCTTTACCCTGTAGAATTTACTAACCATGCCACTACTGTGGGCTTCAGGTCTAAAGAGACTAAAAAATATGTGTATTTTGTGTTTTCCTAATGCGACTAGCCACAGGAATAATCAGCTAAATGTAGAAATGCCCGAAGATCAAAGACTCAGAGAGAAGCCTCTTCATTGTCAAGTAGCCAGCATAATCAAGAGGAAAGAAGGCTTTAATTCTGGGAAATTTTTCCTCCCATTTGGATGGTAGAGGGAAGGATGAGGATGGAGACAAGAGCAGCACAGCTGGTACAAAGGCAGAACTGCTTGTACATCTGCATCTGGGAGATACACAATCAGTCCTAAGTTCAGTTTTGAATGGGAGGAGATGAATGACTCCTGCCTAATCCAATATTTAAACATGATCAGCTTGTTTCCATCTTCCTTTTAAAGGCCCTGAGCTCTTGATTTTAGTTCTTGACAGTTCCTGGTACCCTCTGGAAGGCATTGCTGAGCTTGTCCTGTGGCATTGTCCTGCTCCTTCTGCCAGGCAAGGGGGGACAGTTGGGGACAAGGGACACTGGATTGCTGGAGCAAGTCGTTTGCTGCTGCTCCCAGCATACGCTTACCAGGAAACCCTGGAGGAACTGGTTTTGATACTACAATCACTATTGGGTTAGTCTACACAACATTAATTTCCCTCAGATGATCCTGTGTCTCCCCAAGTTGTGAGAAGGCCAGTCCATCTGTAAAGAGGCTCTTTGATAGGGTTAATTTATGAGCTAGAACCCATTCCTCTTAAAGTACTGGGCTCGCCTAATAACATTATTGACATAGTAGTCGTCTCTTTGGCATGGGTCTTCATCGTAGACCTGGACATTGCCAATCCTTGAACGATAGGTACAGATTCCCCCTAGAAGAAATGAAAAAAAATTATCATTTTTTGGCTTATAAATAAAATTAAAGATTGGAACGTTGAAATTCCTAGCTAAAAAGGCAATAAATATTAGCGTGCATATACAACTGCTTGCTAAATGACTGATTTTGTTTTAATTGCTGAAAAGTATCTCAGTCTTCAAAATTCTTATTTTGCAATGCATAGAGAACCCACAATCATTTCCCTTGTAGGACAAAGATGAGAGGATAACTAGAAACCTGTCCATGTCCAACAAGCTTTTCCACCAGCCTGTTTTTCCTTTAAAGACACTTGGGCAACCATTTGGCATCAGCCATGGCCTGGTCACTCCATATTAGGGGCGCTCTGTGAACTTTTGTTCCTGAATTCAAGTGGAAACCTGCTGGGGATCCAGCCTTTCCCATTCCAGGAAAGTTGTCATGCAGCGAATGTCCCAATATAGTTTCTGAATGCAGGTAGAAACATGAGTGCCCCATGAGCAACTTTTACCTGGGAAGCTGCATCTATCTATGGTTTAGTTGCTGGCAGCTGTTTTGACGATGTTGCTTTTAAACTAGAAAACTCTCTCTCTTTTTTTTTTTTTTTTTTTTTGTAAGAGATGCTGTAAAATCTGCCAGACTGGTGTTGTTTTTCTTTACAAACAACACCAACAAATGCAAAGGGCTCACATCGCTCAGAGGCTTTTGCCACTTTGGAGTATAAACAACAAATCAGCACCTCTTGTTAATTATATGTTATTAGAAACCTTCTTATGATATTTGAAAAGTATATACAAATTGAGAAA
>JAVCKT010051387.1:0-16776 GCA_032273925.1 Rhynchotus rufescens
GATGGGCATAATACAAAAGCTGCAGATCTGGAGCCCTCAAAAGGTTCTAGAGATATAAGAACCTCGAGAACCTAGATAGGATGATCAGTACGATCTACTGGCAAACCACCTAAAAGCTTCAGAATAAAAGCTGATTTTCTGTAGTGCCAAGCCATCCTTTTCCACATTGCTCAGTTGTTATTTTCTATACATAGTGATTTTTGCAATGTGCAGGCACCTGTTTTGATAACATAACTGGTCTTCCGGACAGTTTGGTTACTACTGCAATTCATCCTATGCAAAAGCTCTTGCACTGGCTGCCTGATTAGTACTCTGAAGTTTAATAACTTCCCGCTAAGTTCAAACTTTTCCTGGTACAAATTTATTGCAGAATACATTATTTCATACGTAAGATTGGGCTATAGAAACTGCTCATCTCCTTTGATCGTGATAGTGCATTACTTACAGGGATAAGAAATGTCATGGAGATTTGCTTGAATGACTCTGCAGATCTGGAACTAAATGAAATCACGCATTTAAGGGAATGAAAACCTTGCTTTGTTCACACCGTAGGTTTTTATCTTGAGGATTTCCATTTTCTTTTATATATATGCTGTGTACTGTGCATTACAGAAGTCACAGATTGGAAAGGCTTGGGTAGTATTAATTCCTACTGACTACAAACTAATATTTTCTATTAGTTAAATTCTTTCCAGTCACAAGGAGAAAAGAAGTGTTTAAGTACATGGAAAATACATCCCTAATTTTCTTATTACATATAGTTGTACAACCAAGTACTATCTCTTCAAATAACATTTTCTATCACTTAATATACAAAAAAGAAACTTTTTTTTTTCCAACACACCTGTTTTCCGGAAGTTTTGGCCCTTGGACCTCATCCTCTTCTTTCTCTCCATTTAGCTTTCAATTAATTGCTTAAGTGAACATAGAAAAAGAAACCAGAAGTAAAATATGACAGTTGTGGTGGCGCTGAATTGGGACACCCATTCCATTACTGTGCAATGTTGCAGATATGCAAAAATTAAGGGAAAGTTCTGCTACTGGAGTAGGTAATGAGCACACCAGTTTCCTTACATGTTTCTGCTTTTTTTTTTTTTTTAAATCCTTTTGCAACAATACTCACCTCAAAAGAAAAAAATCCACCATATTTCTCAGCAAGAGACTTAGACCATCTGTACAACAGGAAAGACATTTACTGTGTGGGATATGGGACACAAGACATTCCCAGATGATCAACTGTTGAAATGCAGTCCTTGGCAAAGGTTGTACAGAAGAGTAAGGGACATGGTAACCTTCATCCTATATATTCACCAATGTATTGTCAGGCTTGGGCCCTTAATCTAGAAAGGATAATTAGAGACACAGAAAAACAGATTTTTGGTCCATGATAACTAAATTCCCATTAGAAGAGGTCTTAGGGTCCATTTTGGGACAGTTCACATGATTTTTTTTTTCCCTTTGTAAAAAGTATATGTTTTATTCTACTATGATTTTTAAGAGGAATGCAAACTCCTATAATGGCTTATGCATCAATTGCCAGTAGTCACAGGCAGTCTTGCTTTAGGTTTGTCAGCAGCAGCTAAGCATTTAAACAGCTACTTCAGCTACATGACCACAATTTTGAGTCTTTCCTTTTAACCAGAGACATTTTTTACAAACTTGAACTCCTCTTTGCCCTTTGAAATGATGAGTTAAATGTCTTCACTCCAGCTCAAAAAATTTGTCAAAACTGACAAGAGGTCTAATTCAAAAGCATCAGATACAATCTCTGCTCAGACTTAAACAAGATGATTTAATCCTTTTTGCTTTTGAAAGATGAGAACAGGGGAGAAAATACATGCTCAGTATCAGACATGATTGATTTTAAAATTTCTGGATTGTTCTTGTGAGTAATAAAATTCTGGTCTACCCCAAGTTCTCCAAAAATTCAATTTGCTTTATAATTAGAGAAGGGTTGATCCTAGTTCCAGTGAAGTATAGGTCAGACTGTTCTCCTCTGTACATGAGGGCATAAAACACAGGCTTCAGAGAAATATTCCTCACAGGTTGAATGAGAGAGAATCTAACAACTGTTAGAACTTTTATCCATTCAAATACTTTGTGTGCAGCAAATACTGTTGGAAATCTTTGGATTTAAAATTGAAAAAAAAATAAGAAAACAGAGTTTTGATAGTTTCTTTGCTTTTATGGGCATTATACGCTTGTTATAAGCATACTGTAGACTACTTGGCTCAGTACCATAACTAAAACTTACACTAGTAAAAGATTTCTTTGAAAGGTATTACTAATATTGAAGAAATTAGAGCTTTTTATTTTAACATCTAAGCACTTTCTGTGACAGACCTCTTCAGTTTGAGAAAGTTTTGTTGCCTAGACAACTGGACAAGAGATACCAAAAATACTTCGGACCATGCTATCTATTTTAAATAGGGGAGGCAAAATTCAAAGGTACTCATCACTTGTTAGGGGAATAGAGTGGGCAGAGGCAGATGAATATTTATAATTAAATTTCTTTTCTAAATTCTTCCTGAAAAAAAAAAGAAAAATACAAGTTAAATACAGCATAAGGATTATAGCTCTTTATGTAATCTAATTGTATAAATTAAGTGGACCATGAGTAAGAAGGTGATAGTTAACCTTTATCAGATGAGAGGAGGAGGAGCTCTTAGCACCTGTGTGAAAGTGGGCAGACAGCCTGAAAACTGGAATGAGCAATCCAAATGTTTTAGTCTCTCAGTGATGAAGTTATGTTCAGATATTGGCTTTTCAAAGAATTTTTTGACCTCTCTCCAAAAGTTTTTCCCCCATTTATATCTTTGGACTATCACAGAGAGTTATGACAGCAGTGCTGTTTAAAACCTGTATTTATCCAGCAAGAATCTTTATCTTTAAAGGCCAAAAATGTTGACAAAGAAAGTTGACACTGCCAAAGGTAATGCCAAGAATACAAGTTGAAGTGTAAAATACCTAGTTTAACCAAAAAGAATAACAGGTCTCATGCTAAGGCGACCTCACTGGTTCACAATGTGCAAAGGCCCCTATACCTAAAAGCCCTTCCAGTTTCATCATGAAAGAATAGAAAAAGAAATATATTAATACAGCAGAATACACTGCTATGGCTATTTTGTAAATTCACATTAATTAATGATTAGTCAAGAGATGGCTCAAGCAGCACAGACAAATCACTTATTTAGCCTTTAGACTTAATGCAAGATACAAGTAGAATAGGGATAAATATTACCTGTGGAAACACTGAACATTTTGCATATATGTAAAGTACAATTATGACATGTTTGAATGGAAAAGTAGTTTCTTATAATAAAGGATCTGCTGCTCTGGATGGGGTCAAAGTTCCTTCAGTTTGTGACAATAAATAAGTAAATTTAGATTCTGTGGAAACCTTGGGGAAATTAAGGATTTCTATTCTGCTCAGAGCAAATAGAGTTTTGGAAAAGCCACAGATATTCCCACATAGCTGCATTTTGGAACATTTCAGCCTCAGAAAGCATCAAAAAGTGTTTAACAGAGATTTTCTTTCCAAATTATGTAAATAGTTTCTGTTGCATACTACAGTACAAGAATCAAAATATAGAAACACATAACCAGAAAACAGAAGTGTAAAAATAAAGTAAACCTCAAACAACTGCAAGTTCAGATTGAATATATTTTTACTATAAAAAATATTAAAAATGAAAATAAAGCACAACGGCACATTTCAAGGTCTAAAACTTTTGGTATGAAATTTTTGATCCGCTTTAGCTATTATATTTTTCAGCATAAGGAAGGAGTCCCTATCAGTTGAATGATAATTCATGGCGGGGATATGGTTTTGCTTAGAAGAACCATTCCTCAGCCTTTAACTCCCTTACTCACATATTGTTTTATACACATTGTTTTATACATATGTATTACATGTATAACATTTATATGTTTTCATATTTATATGTATAAATGTGTAATATGTATAGATATTAATATATAGTGCATGAATTAACTTTTATATAATAACAATATATTTGGTATGATGTGTTCAAAACACTAGACTAAATACATATTTATAAACTATATGAAATATAACATTAAGATGTATAACTTTATATTTTTTACTTATATAGAGAGATATAACTTGCATTTACAGCTATGTATCTCTGTAGAAGTGGTAAAAATCACATGCCAAAGCTAAGGTCACAATTCCTTTATCTATAACAAATGTTCTCATAATTTGCATGAGGCTTCATATTTCTTTCGGACATGAAGGTTTACGTGACCAAAAGCCTGCCTATTTAACCAATTATATCAGCTACAGCTCTTCCCAGCAAAGCTTTGCCTTGCTTGCATTCCCAAATCATCCCAACTGCAACAGCTTTAGCACACTCAACCCCATTCCTTTGGAAGCGCTAACATTACATGGCAAATCACAGCAGATTGTTCCCTCAAAAATATATACTGTAAATATCAACACTGCAATCCCTGCAGCAGACAATAAGCATCAACAGTACCAATCTACTGCTTTCTTGTTTGAAAGCTCCTCCTTTACTCTGCCTCCTCCTTGTGTGCTGGCTATTAAAACCAAAACAGCAAAACGTGAAACATGCTCCAGGCTTCTTAATTATGCCAGACTCAAAGCTTAAGCTGGATTTACTAGGATCCTGACTGTGAGCTTCGGAGCAGCTGCTCCAGTCAACTTGATATGCTAAGATCATGCAACCGTGTTATCAAAGGCACGGGAAACTCCTGAAGGCTGCAACAGAGCTGGGGTTTTTACTTCATACCACAGTGGATTCATACACAGAGAGATCCTTAATTGAGACTGTAGTGCATTAGTGTCCTGATTTGTTTGTAAATTCGTTAACAAATGTGAGCATCTAATGTTCATACTTGACACTGCTGAAGTCTGACTGCATTTTAAGAGATATTTGCAAAAAGGTTTATTACTAATTACATTAGAAATGGGTGTCTGCTACCCCATTACCTGTTATTCAGACGCATAATGAGTAAATGCAGTTCACAAGCACCTACAAACATTAATGTTACACACATTAATGAAGAAAACAGAAGAGAAACTATTCCTGAGAAGGCATCTTTCCCATTTTTCTCTACTTGTTGTCTGCACGTCTACTTCATTAGAGAAAAGATGCCAGGTACATAGAAATTATTATCAGATAAGGTTAGAAAGTGTATTTCATTATTAAGTGCTCAACTTAAGTATGGGCTATAAGAGAAATAATTGTCGTCTAAAACAAGAAGTCACCACTTGAACTATCAGAGATTTCTAAAGACTCCATGAAGCATCCTAGAGCTCAGATCCAATACTTCCTAAGTAACATACCCAGAGGGCTCTGTAAACCTGTGAATGTCACATCCTACAACCAAGACTCATGTGTCTTCAGAACTATGCAGGTAAATCCAACAAAAGAAAAAAGAGAAAAAAAAATCTAACTTGAAAAGCCTACTAGCCTTTAAGGCACTGCAGCTAAGGCACTTTGAAAAGAGAAGTTTCCCACGGTTTGCCCTCCTCCTTGGTATTGGCCCCATACATCCAAACTTGCATTTAACTTTGGATAAAAATCACAATAAGAGTTTCCAATCACATTGAGTTAATGTTTTCCGACATAGTATTCCTGACCAGCTCTGATGTGCAAGTTAACCTACACTTGGGTTCAGGAAAACACAGGCATCACCAGCACTTTTTGCCATGTTTTTCTCTTTACTCTCCCATCCCGGGTGCTTAAGTTGAAATAAACATCTTTCCGTCCTTTGTCTCGTCAAGTAAAGACTTTAATTTCCGGAGCGGGGTGACTTATATGCACTCCCATGCCTCCCTGCAGAGAGCTCCGAGTTCAGCTGCAGCCTCTGGATGCTGCTGGGCTCTAGGGGGAGGATCTGTACACGAGCCAATGCCCGAGTCATTCATATTGCATTAGAGTGAAACCCACAAAATTGTAGAATTCCTTATTTCAGAGTGCCCAGCACAGCTCAGACACTCAGGAATGATGATTCCTACCTGCATAGGGAAAAAAGGTGTATCCAGCAAGTCGCCCTACGCTATTTCTCCCTGCTGCATCATCTGCAACTGGGGAGAGAGAAAAAAAAAAAAAAAAAAAAAAAAAAGGTGCTATATTTCCACAGGAACAGCCTTTCTCCGAGGAAACCTACACCCGATCACCAAAACAACGCAGTTCCACAAAGCAGCAGCACATGGGGAGTGAGAGTGAAGGGAAACCCTGAACACAGCCCTTGCACACACATCACCTTGTGTTACCGAGGAAGTGTAACACTTGGATGGGAATGATGATGAGGGGAGAAATTTCTGGGGCTCTGAAATTTGCATCATTTTCTGAGAGTTCCAGCACATAAGTGTTTCACTTCTACTCTCTATCCAAATTACATATCCCTCCCCAAATTACACACCCAGCTCCCATGTGGGGATAAACAGATCAATCTGTGCAAAGTTTTCACTTCTTTAGTGTATTCACATCACACAGAAGGAATAAAAATGCTGAATGCCAACAACATACCATTACAATAAAGCCTATGCAATAAAACAGAATAAAACAGAACTGTAAGGACATGAATATTATTACGCTCCTGATGCCCAATTTGCCAACATTTTGTGTCAGCACAACTGATGTACAATTTATTCCTTTTCGGTTTATTTTTTAACAAATTCTGCTGAGGCAAAACTAAATCACCTGTGATATGTACCCTTTGCATTCCCCATAGGGCTGTAATACGCAGTTTGTCCAATATAAAAGCAATCTTTATTTAAGAAAAAAATAATGTTTATAGCCACCAGGTGACCTGTAAAAGAATTCATTCTGGAACAAATCCCACATCCAGGGTTTCTTCCTGCTTATAAATTAAAGAAGTTCCTGAATATTCAGTAGTGAGTATTTCAGTGGGTTTCCTACAGCTACCTCCTGCATTAACATCCTGAAGGCAAGCATCCTGTCTGTGGAAAATACCAGGGTCTTTGTTAAATAGAGAAATGCTGAAAAAAAAAAAATCAATTTATCTACCCAAATTAGCCAAACTATGCTGCTACCCTTGAAGGGTAATTCTTCATTGGTAACAGAAGACACAGCAATGGTGCATGTAGCAGACACACAATAGGCATAGGCTACAAAAGGCAATGTATTCAGCATCACATTGAGCCTTAGTCTCCCTGTTGTAAAGCTACCCCAGAAAATCACCATCCAGAAACCTTCTCTCACACCAGGGCTTCTGTTGAAATTAGTCAAAACTCACCTTCCAAGGGCAAAAATGTCTAGTGCAAAGTATGGATGATGCAGCCACCACCTACCTTCAATGATCAACTTCTTAGAACTGCTTCTTTTGCCGCTTTCCAGAAAAAGCACAGGCACAAAAAGCTATCACAGATTAACATCTATTAACACAGAACTGTATTAACACATTCTGCAGGAGTCTGTAACAGAAAATGTAATTTTATCATTCCAACTAAAGCCTGTACTGTGTAAATCCTAGAGCGAACAGGCATATGCATTTCAAGGAGGACTACTGCAATAAAAACTTGGCCTTCAAGATTACGTAGGGAAGTCTTTGGAAATGCTTAACAATCACATGGAAAAGAAATTAAAAGCAGCACACACTCATGGAAACATTTTTTTTTAGGATACACAAGCATATTGTTTTAAGGTACCAAAACATATTCAGTCTTTAAGACCATTGCATCTAAATTTTCAGCTTTAAATGAACATTCTGGTGGAACACTGGGACAAAGATGAGTTAAATGAAACTATTTTATAGGCAGAATTATGCGAGTGGCTGTTTAAACGCATCTACATTTTTTCCCCCCATGGGAGGACCTCAAAGAATTTTTTAATACTCAATTTACAGACATTTTTCACCACTTTGGCCTAAGATGGGCCAGCCCTCCCTCCTGTTCCATGTGAGCCTCATAGAACATGACCCTGCAACTAATTCCTCACTGGCATGGGAGCATTTATCAACAGCCAAGATGGTACACTCTTGCAAACTTTTATTTCTCAAAAAAAATCCTCCCTGTAGCTCCAGTCTGCCCAAGAGCTCTAAGTAAAACCAATCAGAGAGCAGTGAAATGTTTCTGGAAAGTTCAGGCTAATCAAAAGGGAAGGTGAGAGTGTTTGAGGGAGTTTTGGTGTTTCTTAATTATTAAAAAAGGAGAAAAGGGTTGAATGGGCTAAAAAACAACAAAAACACAAGTTCTACTACTGTTTTGGTTTCTTCAGCCAGTTGTCCACAGTATTTCTGCTATTCAGTTGTACTCTGAACTTTCAAGCAACCCCTTTTCAGCCTATTATTTAGCATATCCTGCTGCATAAGAAAAATTTTGGGGTTGAGTAAGGTTATTATGCAGGTTTGACAGTAGAAAGTAAAGTGCTTTTATACTATGCTAGAGTCTGGTGCACTAGACTTCCAAAATACAGCGTGAGATGGAGCTCATCTAAAGCAACCCAAACATGACAAAACCTGATTGTTATTAGCTAAAAAACATGAGCAAGAGCAGCTTTGAAAGTTTCTTTGCAAATCATGCAAAAGAAGGACAGACAGAGATGATAAGATGAGCTAACTTTGCCATCACTAACCACAGATTTCAAACCAGCCAGACATGGAGAGGGATGGAGATCCATGTTCCAAGGCCTGGTCCAGCCACTGTTTTCACCAATTAATCATTTACAAGACACAGAAATAGCCCCCGGCGCACCGAGCAGAACAAAACATTGATTCTGACTTTCTAAGTATTTCATTTTGATACAGAAACAGCTTTACTGTTTTGAAGTCTGTAGAGACATATACATACAATAGTAAAGGAAGGAAATAAGTGATCCTTCTCCATTATACGTTAGGAGAATGAACTGCAGTTCCACTGGATCTTTGGCATTAATTAGTGCTTTGAGAGCTGCCCCTTTGCAGATTATTTTATGGTAAGTTTAAAAAGATGAAGCATCCAAAGGCACATCTCACTGAAGCACCTACCTTGTTCTCTACAATAAATAATGCTTGCTAATTTACTGAATAATTCATGATACTAGAATAAGGTACATTCCCTAAGAAAATCTTCATGCCAACAAAATGTTAAATGAGAAGAACATTTGGAGAGATGAAACTGCTGTGTGCGCGCAAGGCTCACATGTGAGCACTGAGCAGCAAGACTTTGTGATGAAAAATCCTATTTTTTCAAGAGCTATTTAAAGCAGAGAGTAGGCTCGGGAATTAGGAAAATTCACCAGATATTATAAAGCAGTGGAAGAGAAAATTAACAGGTATTTTTGAGTCAGAGTCTGAAAGACTGGAAGGCTGAGAGGAAATACACATTCAAGAAATGGCACTTTTACATGTTAAAAATATTGAACAATAAATACTTTTGACCAAAAATGGAAACAGATAAGATTTAAAAAAATCTGTATTGCTTAATGCTCACCATTGTAAAAACTCGTGCAATAACAAAAAAAAATGAGTTTATGTCCTTATTAGCTGTATAGTTTTGATATTCCACTTCAGCATGGAAAGGGGGGAAGTTTTGACTACCAGGATCTTCTTTTTATTTTTTTTTTAAAAAGCTAATTTTTTTAAACCAACTTTTGAATGATTATCCAAAGTCATTGAAAAACTTCAACCAACTCTGCTCACTTCTATTTATATCTCAATTCCTGCACAGCTCCACCGTTTCACTACAAAAAGCTCCAACATCTATTTTGTACCTTGTTACTCTTGAGGGAGAACCCAGCAAAACTCTGAGGTCACATAGAAGATGGTGAGATATAAACCAAAAAAAAGCAAAAAAAAAAAAAAAAAATACATATATATATATAGCACCTGAAAGAAAATGTATCGCAGGTCCTTTTTCCTCCCATGCAAGTTCTCACATAAAGGCCATTCTGATAAGCATCAGGTCTCCAGGGTGTAAGGAAGGAACCAAAAACGTTCTTCAACTGAGCACAACCGCTGCTTCATACACCACGATGATCTCCTTGCAGAGAATTATTCAATGCTTTTATTGACCCACCTTATCCACCTCGTCTGTTTTCTTCATCCCATTTCATGGGGACAGCTGGCTTACATTTCAGGGCCACGAGACCTTCCCGTTGTTTGGATGCTTCCATGTGCTCATGATGCACATTGCTTACCTCATCAGCAAGGACAGCACTCACCTCATCCTCAACTTTACCTTCTGTGATTGACCAACACTAAGGGAAAATACAGTTCAGGATTCAGGGCACAGGCCTAACACTGGATGAATGTTTCTCACCATACAATCAATGTCCTATAAAAGCCATGGGGAAAAAGGAAACCTTTCTGGTCATCTTAATTGAGATCAAAGTGAACATTAATCAACGGGCCTTTAGGAGGTAAGAGAGAGAGGAAGCAGCAGCTGCCTTTCTGTTCCTTTCCCATGAGGAGCAGCTCCATCACTAACACAGGCACCACGTCCAGCAGAACAGCTGAGTTCTGACAGGAACTTCTTATTTTTAATGCTGTCCCTCTGCAAATCCTGAGGCGTTTCTTTAAGGGAGGAAAGCACGACATATGGCAGGACAAGGCATCTGACAGTTAGCATTGCTTTTGCCTTACTGGCGCAATATTTTGCAGCAATTTAGAGGCTGGGGACATCTGCTGAAATAAAGGACCTGCATGCTCATCTGCTGACACAGGCTGGTTTTTGAACTGTGGCTTTAATATATTTGATAAAAGCAGTGAATCTTTGAGATCATGCATGTCCCCTGGAGATGGGTCAAAAATCCTACCTGCAAGCGGCACATGCTGATTAAACCTTATGTGGAAAAGAGGAGGAAAACATCTGCTGACCTGCTGGAGCCACAGCACAGGAAACTTCTCTCCTTTAGATGAGGCACTGCGGATGTAACTCAGTGAGCAATTCCCTGCTTTGTTAGGGAGAAAATAAATCAAACTGCCCCAAACTGCCTTCGGAAGCTACAACCCACAGTTGAGAGCAGGATCTGCTAAATTAAAACATGAAAGCATGACTAGAGCTATCTCTGTTTTATAGGGCCTATCTTCCCTGTAGTCAAATCTCAACATGCGAGACAAGAAGTCAATGTGAATTCTCATATTTAAAGCATTAACTGTTTGGTAGGCACAGCTCGCTGAAGAGGCTCTCTTGTTGAGATGCCAAATCTCAAATAGCAGCAAGAAATAACACCGGGCCACATCCCCAACTGCTATAAATCACAGCGACTGCAAGGGAACTAACCCTATGTATTTTGACTGCAGATACAACACACTTTATTGCTCAAGGTGCACCAAGTGCTTCAGAAAACCACTATATAGAACAGCCCTGTCATTCATTTTAGGATCATATTTTCATGATGATTGGTGAAAGCTGTCTTTTCCTTTGCATTTTCCAGGCTTTATTGGAAGCAATTACAAGTGATTTTATGTCTGTTTATAGAAGGTTGTAATTGAAATAGAAAACATCCTTAACTGATGTGGATATTTGTTGTGCTAAGGACTTGATTGCTGATGCAGAAGTTGATTGAAAATATCCTTACTAAATGACTGGCTGTGGATTTCATATTTGAGATGATGGCAGAAAGTTTTTTGAATAACATTTGCTTAAAAATAATAATAATAAAATAATAATAAACCACAAAGTAAATACAGTACTGAACTCAATTCACCACTGTTATCTCTGCTTAGAGACTTGGAAGTTTTGAAGATGAATCACATAGGGGACAAGCATGGCCATTTCCCCCCATAACAACAGACTGTCTCTTCAGAAAACAGTCTCTTCCACAAAATATTCCAAATGAAAACATGAAACATATTCAAGCACATAATCAAAAGTGCTTCCACCTTTAGAGATGCCTATAGCAGGCAGACATCAGGTGAAGAACAGCGCATGCACAGTATCTACTCATGAGAGTAGATGAAAGAAATGCCCAGTATCTACTTTGATGCCAGTTCTCTCACCATTTTCAAACACACAGGAGTCTCCACATCTTCTCCTAGCCAATTTGCTGGAAGAGAACATAATAAAACCTTTTGGACTTGAAGAAAAATCACTGCTTCAGTAGAATATAAACAATCTCCTTCCAAATACAAGAGCACATCAGAGTCCCATGCTATCTACCAGCCAGGTAAGCCCAACATATTTTAAAATCTCCTCAAAAGGAAAGTGACTTATGAGCTACAAAATTATGTTGTGCATGCCATTATGTTATGTTGTGCAACCATTAACTCCAACTCATGCAAGTTTTGGATTCAGTCTCTCAAAGTTAGAGGAGTCTAGGCTTCTGGCACTTGGCAATATATTCCCTCAACCCAATGCCTCTTGTGAAAGCAACTCGTTAATCAGCGACAAACAAGTGAGTGAATAATCAATGTTTCATTACTACTGATAGTCCCTTTAGAAACTCAGGAAAAAAAATAAGGAATTCATATCTAGGGTAATGAACTCTGACAAGCAAGGATTCAAGGGAAGATTCATGTTGTTGTCAACTAAATACTGAGAGTTTCCTCTAAGTCCAAGTTGAGCTTGAGCAAAGCCACCACAGCAGCATTTTTGCATTATGTCTTTTCTCTAGGCTTCATTTCCAAGGACTGAGTCAGTTAAAGTCCAACTTCACACAACTCACCAGCTCCAAACTGGAGATGCCACAAGGCTGACCGGAATTACATTTCCAGGTTGGGGGCAGGGAGGGAGGAAAAAGTATCTAGTGCTCATTCTTTCCACACAAGTTCTCCAGCCATCAAGGTGTTCTTTTAGATTATTATGAGAACAGCTTCCCAGAGGAAAAGGGGGAACTGAATTCAAATCTTGCATATCCTGCACTAAGATAACAGGTTGACAACTGAGTTGTGCCTCCTCCAGAGACCCTTAAGTGTCAGGCAGCAGGGGCAGCTCCCTTCTGCAGGGGCAGAGGAGTGAGAACAGCCTGATAATTGCCAGTTGGAGCCAGGAGCTGCTCAGTCACTTGAGTTGGGTCAGCCATGGCTTCCTGGGGGAAGAGAGAGCTGCTAAATGCTTGTAATCTCACACACTAAAGTTGTCTTTCTTTTCCCCAAAAGCATTCACACCAGGGTTCACATGGTGACAAAGAAGGCAAAGGGAGCGCACAGAGCACAAAACTACTTGCTGAGTAGTTGGAAGAGGCACCAGTTCTTCATCCCCTCACATTCTAGGCCAGCAAGTCTCCTTTGGCTAAGGAAAAGGGGTATCTACTTATCCTCAGGACAGGATTTTCCACAAGTCCAAGCAGGAGGAGTCAACTCCTTGAAGTGAGACACCTCAATGCAGAGAGCACATCTGCTCTGATCAAATAGCTCTCTGACAATCATGGGGACTGATGTGAATGAACTCTAGAATCAAGGAGCTTTAAACAGTTGAGCTTTTCTTTTCCTCTCTAATTCCTAGAAAAACAACCAGAGACAAAACCATCAAACAGAACAATGCAACCAGAGACAGAAACCCAGGACTTCCACACCAGATACCTAAGGGTTCATATTGCCTGATAACAGAAAAATTAAATAAAACTCAATACAGCTTTTACAGCACTGTGGATGCAAACTGTAGTCAACAGTGGAGGAAACAGGATATTTTTTCGGATGCAACCCGGGGCAAGCCTGTGAGGACTGCTCCATGCATATCACAAATGCTCCGTGCATATTTAATACCTGAATAGCAGTCCTGCACAATCCGTAAACCATTTTTTCCCCCGTTACTTGGGGGAATGCAGGAAGAAGATTAAATAACTTTGGGCAGAATTTAAGAAAAAAGCCCTGCTGAATGGGGAACAGACATTATTCAAAGAGCGAAAGGCCACACTTCACTAGTTCCTTCTTTTTTAGAAAAAAAGAGAGTATTACTGCTAAGACAGACAAGTCAAATACAATGAGCATAAAAATAATAATAAAAACAACATGTGGGAAGTTCTGCTTCAAAGACCAACGTCAAAAAATGAGAACTCACAGAGTAGAGTGAAAAGTTGTGTGGTTTGTCTTTTTTTGATTTTAATAAATCAAAATTAACCTAGGGACAAGAAACAAAATGAGCCATAGGCAATACTTTTCAACACAAAAGGATCATTATGAATACAAGGAAAAGACGCCCAGTCCCCAGCCTTCCCTGATTCAGGCCGTATAAAATTACAGCAGTAATTTTCATCCAAGAAGCTGCAAAAGAGAATAAATGAATGTAACATTGTAATGCAAGCACTGACTTATTCTGAGGGAGGGCAAAGCACTGCATAGAATGATAAAGGGACTATTCATAAGCATCCAGTATTTACATAATAGCTCACACGCATGAGTTTTATCAGACTTCAACGGGCACCCAATTTATACAGCCCTGAACACATCTGAAAACACAACCCCAGTTTTTGGGCTTCTCCCATCCTCAGCACCTTGGCTCACAGTAATTGAATTGAAAATACTCAAATAAATATTACTTCATTTCATGGAGGAGTTCTATGATTGCACCAGGAAAAGTATTGATTATTGGGGCTTTCAGTGCGGATACTGAGTTGTGTGCCTACAAAATATTTCAACAGTGATTAAAACATCACCTGCTTTACTCTGAGCTCTTCACTTTTCCTCCTACAACCCTGGATATGCAGGCCCCATGTCCCTTATATCTCTACGCTGCTCTGTACCAGGACCAAATTGGTCCCCATCCCATAAAAAGTAGCACATGGGCAAAACTAAGACTAGCTGCCAAGTTATGAGAAACATATTTCAAGGCAACAGTAGGGACAGACACAAATAACCAACCCATCCTCTGTGAAAAGCTGCTGGCAGTATTTCAATCCTAGCAATTGCTTTGCTTTGTCAAGGCTGTCTGTAAAGAAAAAAAATAGGAAAAAAAGAGCATGAAACATAGGCCAGAAGTGTCCTAAGTTGTACACCTTAAGTAGCTACTGACATAAATCTGCATTTTGGCACCTGGGTCCAAGTAGCTTTATTTCATCACCCACAGCTGCTAGAGGCTTTGACATGAGCCAGGTACAAGATTCAACACCTCTACAAATCTTTTATTTATTTATAAGTCCATTTTGAGCACAAAGACCTTAAGAAAACTAAAGAGCTTCTGAAATAGCAGAGTGAAGTTATCCTCATAAAAGTCAAGTTTCTCCCATAAAATATGATGTAGTAAAGGAGAAAAAGTCTCATGAATACAATACAAGCATAATTTCATAGCTCTTATGAAATTGCTTCGGAGACAAACAGAGCCACAGAAAATAATCTAGTTACCCAGTACACAAATTTTTGTGGCCAGAAGACCTGAAAGGCTAGCAAGACCAAGCAAAGGTATACACCACTAGACAAACATCAAAATTTAACTTTAATAGAAGAGTTTATCTAAACAAGGATTTATCTATTAGTTATTGAAGAGACATCAGGGTACAAGTAAAATTTTAAATGCATGCTGGATTCTGTGTCTTGGTCACATAGTTTCTCAACAGTGAAGACTGAATTAGTCTAGAAAGGGGCACTGAACTTTCTCCCATCCTCCAGCTAAACTCAAAGCAACATTTTGTGAAGTTGTCAGAAGTATTGATCTCGTCCCACAGCACAGGTGGAGACACCAAACCCCTCACTACTGCACTGGGATAAGAAATTATTCTTCTAAGAATGAATCTCAGGTGATCTAAGCCTCTGCAGAAAAAAAGCAAGGAGTGAACAAGAAGGTCCAAGGGTGACAGGTTTTGGTAGATAACTAAAGCGAGGGATGAAATCACTACAATTCCACAAATTCCACAGATGAACTCCATGGCAGCCCTAGAAATAGAAAACAGGTCAGAAGAGTCAAGGGGAAGGCCACAGAGACATGATTGCTTATGGAAACGGATTTGGACCCAGTCATCTAAAACCGCAACCTCTCTTTCAAGAATCACCCTTAACATGAACAGTCTTACTCCAAACTATCACACATGCTTTGTGCAAATCACAAATTTGGTTAACTTGTGCAATAGTGCTCTTTAATTCCTTCCTTAGCGTATAATTAGGAGACTCACCAACAGAACTCATCTTCTCACAGGGTGCTTTCGGCTGCGATGGAGAGAACAAATGGGAGAAATTTTCACATCAAGTTTTGCATTCCCCAGATTTATATAGTTTTGAGAGCTAGGTATCCAGATACACAGCTGCCTTCCCAACCAGACCCTGAAAATGGCTTGTACGTCTCCCTCTAGTAATCCGAGCGCAGAGTTTAACACTCATTCATTTGTAAATAACATCATTAATACAAAAGAAATCTTTATTAAGAAGGTTGCCTCACTGGGTATATTGAAAAATTAACTTAGCATTGAATCTGCAGTTGATGGTTCGATTTACATTCCACATGGGACTGAGATGTCTTGTAAGGAGCTTGGGAAGTGTTGTGCACATTTCTTTTAGTAAAAAAATTAAAATTTTTTTTAAAAAAGCTTTTAAATTCAGAATTTTCCCCCACTTACCTAGATTTCAGATCTCACAAGCAGTTGAAAACCTGCTCACTGCCTTTTTTTGACCTCTTGTGCCTTAAGATGCTTGAGATGAAGTCTGATGCTACAGATTATTTTTAATACAGACTTTTTATTTATTTTTCAGTCATCTGCCTGCAAAGGGACTCATGGACACTTGCACTAAATGAACTGGAGAGCCCTCTAGGTCCCCACTGGCACCTGCAAGTAAGCCTGTAAGCACAAACAAAATTCTATTCTTAAACTTCTAGAAGTTCCTCACGTACTATTACAGACATCATTTTAACTTTTTCAGCAACAATTACTCTACTGCAGCTTTTTTTTTTTTTTTTTTTTTTTTTTTTGCATTTTTTTT
>JAVCKT010051414.1:0-16775 GCA_032273925.1 Rhynchotus rufescens
AGCATAGAGCTTATGAGGTGCAGCTGAGGGAGCTGGGCTTATTTAGTGCGGAGAAGAGAAGGTTCAAGGGAGACCTTTTCACTCTCTCCAGCTACTTGAAAGGAGGTCACTATGAGGCAGGGGTCCATCTCTTCTCCAGAATAACTACAGATAGAAGAAAAGGAAAGGGCTCCAAGTTGCACTATGGGAGGTTCAGGTCAGACATTAGGAAGAATTTCTACATGGAAAGAGTGGTAAAACATTGTGACAGGTTGCCCAGAGAAGTGGTGGAGCAACCGTCCCTGGCAATGTTCAAGAAAGGTGTAGATGAGGTGCTTAGGGACATGGTTTATCTGGAATGGTGTTGAAGGGCTTACAGTTGGACTTGACAATCTTGAAGGTCTTTTCCAACCATAATGATTCTATGATTCTAAGTCATCTAGCCCTTCCTGGGAATGGGGGCTTCAGCTCTGAAAGCTTTACAGGATGCCTGCAGAACATGTCCAAGTACCACAGCTGGACAGATCATGGCAGGACAAAACAAAGCAGGTTCCTAGTCCTCCAAGACAATTGCCAAAGGACTCACAGGAGTACTGCAAAAATGGCACACTTACCCGGAGTAAGTAACGTCGGAGGGATCCACTCGCATCCATCCAATAAATAAACTCCTCATAAAATCTCAAGGAGGCTTTTTTGCCTCTGATGAAAAGGATTCCAATGTCTTTGAAAACGAAGTCCACATTATATCCCATTATGAGGCAACGGAAAAACAAAACGAGGGTTTCTTCAATACAAGCCTTTGCTTTGTCCAGGGAAATGGAAGACTCAAACCTCAAACGCTCCAAGTTCATCTCATGGACTTCTGCCTCCCCTAGAGCAAAATACAAGAGGACCAATGTCACCAATACAGCAGTAAAGCAGTGAGGATGGGGAAGTGCCAGCAGGTCCTGTGCCCTCAGCCAATGCATTGGCTACTGTCCCATGTGGCCCTGTGGCACAGCTCTTCCAAGGTATGACTTATGTTAAGTTCAAAGAACTCTGCAAAGAGCACAGACCCTGCACAGAGTCAGTGTACGGTGCCCACATGCAAAATGCAGAGGCTCTGAAGAGTCTTATCCTTGGCATGCCTGGCATATGAATTCAGAAGCTTGAAAAGTTAGGTCAGTCTCCCTCCCCAGGAACATCTTGCAGGAAGAAGCAAGGGTTTTAATCTGCCTTCCTACCAGGCATGTGCGTGTCAGCAGACTTCAGACGATGAACCTCTGCAACATGCTTGGAGAGCTGAAAGCCGGGTTTGTAAATATCCTGCAGCTGATTCTTTCCTACAGGTACTTTGACTTTCACTGAATAGAAGGTTCCCAGTCCACGTATTTTGACAGACTAGAATCAGAAGACAAAGCAGCAGCATTGCTTAGAGGGAATAATGATGCCTGGAAAGGGGACAGGGATGATGCTTTGAGCCCTTCCCACCTCTAGGACACTGAGAAGCAAGGTGAGACATAGGGGAAAGCTTGGGCGATGACTTGCAGCAAATGGAATTCCACCTCCCACACCTGTCCACCACTTTGCCTGCTTAACAATATAGGGTGAAGTACCAGGAAAGCAAATGGCCTCAGCCGGAGAAGAGTTAGGGGGTTCCCAGCACTGGGGAGAAACCCTGAAGAATGTCTTGCCTGATGTTTCCACCCTGGATGTGAGGAACTGAGAAAGACCAGAGTAAGAGCAAACCTTTCTCAGCCTTGAGCTGCACTATCTGTTTGAGCTCTGGCCAGACAGGCTGGTCAGAGTGGGTGCACTGGAGAGGCTTCTAGAGGTGGAAGAACTTGGGCTCAACTTTTCATGGAAGGGAAAAAGAGTTACCCTTGCTGGCATGGGGTGTCAGGACTATAGAAGCCCTTAGAGGATGAGGGAAAGAACATGCTGCAGGCCCCACCTTTTTCTTCAGAAACTCCTCTTTAATGTAATTAGACACCCCGCCCCAAACAGCAGCAATCTCTGCAGAGCAAGAGAGACACCTGTCATGCTTCCAGTCAGTGAGCTCACGAGTATCCAGCACACGCCTGCCTGAGGAGAGGGCCCAGGAGAGGATGGGCACCCAAGGGATCAAATACTTCCTCTCAGACGGGGCAGGTGCCAAGTCCACACTAGAGCCAACAGGGACAGTGAGGCAGGGCACTTGTGGCAGCCCTGTCCAGCCACCTCACACAGGCCAAAACCGTTTTTGTTGCTATAATGTCTTTGTTACTAGAACTTCTTGTTTCTACGACAGCCTTTCTGAACGAGCTCTGGAAGACCCTACCGTCAGCAGTGAGCACTCGGAGCGTTGGCAGTGTGTGCATGTGAAGCCTCTTGCGCATTTTGGAAGTGACGAAGTGAGCGTGCAGGCAGAACTCCATCCTTGACACTCTTTGCTCAACATTAGCACCTGCAGCCGCTGGGCAAAAATAGCTTTGTTCCTTCCCTAGCAAGACGTGCTGCTCTCCAGCATGCTCCTGCTTGCCTACACTTCCCCAGTCACTCCAGTGCAGCCCCCCAGCTCCCTTTGCCTTTCCTGTCTGGCTGCAGAATAGGCCCCACCAAGAAGAAAGAGGCAAGAGCCAAGGAGGGCCCGGGGTGCCGTGGGGAGCTATCACTGTGACATCAAACTGTGTCACTGGGAGGGTTTCTCAGGCTGTGTGTGGTGTTGGGGGTTTCTCGAGCTGTGTGGAGTCCAGGAGTGTCCTGGCCCCAAACATAGCGGCCTCTCCAGCCCAGTGCTCCAGCCCATCCTGTCCCCAGCCCGGTCCACAGCCTGGTCCCCAGCCCTGTCCCCAGCTCTCCCTGTGTCCCTCGGCAGCCACAGGGCCCTGGGCGCGGCTGTCCCCATGGCAACAGGCTGTGTCCAGCCAATGGCGTAAGGGCATTGGCCGCCATCTTAGCAGAGGACAGGGGAGGCTCCCCTGCCGTGGGTGACGATGCTGGCGGCCATGTCGCATGAGGGCAGCCCCAGTCTGAGGGCACTGGTGGTTGGCGCCATCTTAGTGGCACCATGGCCTGCGCCCATCCTGCCTCGCCATGGGGACGGCCCCAACTGTCCCATCCCCACCAGGATTGGGCCTGCAGCAGTTCTGGGTCCCCAAGGGAAAGAGCATGTGGGAAGGGCTGGCTGCCGTGGTACGCCACACACCACCAAGGTGTGTGCTGCGTCCTAGCAAGGGCCAGGGGTACCTGCATGTCTCGTGGAGTCCCCTGGGCCACTTGCACCTCATTCCTAATGCATGTGCTCCTTGCTGCTATCCCTGCACCCTTGGGCTGCAACAGACCCTTCAAGGTCTTTTGACCATGTTGACATGGGGCCCAAATCACTCGGCACAGCCATCAGCACCCTCCTCCCAAACATGTCCCCATCTGGAGTTCCATGGCCAGTGTCTTCCCATCCCCAGCTAGTCCTGGCCTGTTCTCCTCTTCCTTGTGAAGGGAAAAAGCCCAAGGGCTTGATGTCACAGGAAAGCAAGACATGGACGCCTGAGGCTTTCACACATGGAGCAGCTCAGCTCCACTGCCATGGGGGAGAGCAAGGGGCCACTCTCATGAATGGGAACATCCATGCAGATGTCCTTGCAGGTCATCTTGAGCCTTGAGGCATTTGAGGCTTTGCTTGGTTCTTCAAGTGTTTCTGGTGATTCCCTGGGTCTCCAGGGCATCTTGATAAGATCCCATACCCCTGCCTGGAGCCTTCTCTTCTGCAGGCTGCAAAATTCCTGATCACCCTCTTGCCACGGGACGCTAGTCCTAAGCCCTTAATCGATGTCGTTTGGTGGCTGGCCTGGTTCCGCTAGGCCCATGTTTCTTTCTTCCAATGGGAAGGCCAGAGCTGGGCAACGCCTCCAGCGCTGGCTTCACCAGTGCTGAGCGCAGGACAAGGAGCCTCTGCCTCAGGCTGCAGGTCACACTAGCCCTCAGTCTCCCCTAAGGGCCTCCTGCAGCGGCCTTGAGTTGCTTCTTGAAGACAGGGTGTCTGGGATTGCCCTCAGAACTGCTTTTATGGACTTCACTGTGTGCCAGATGGCCCTGGACCTTATCACTTATTATAGAATCATAGAATCATTACGGTTGGGAAAGACCTTCAAGATCAGCACGTCCAACCATAAGCTCTTCAACACCATGCCAGTTCCCCAGTGCAGACTGTTGTTTCGCATCCCCATGAAAAACATTCACATTGACTGGGAAAATGGTTTAATATCAGGTAGGAAATATGAGCCATGTCACCTGCTCTCACTTGTAAGGCTTTAGCTCTGGAGGCAAGGAGTTGTGAATGGTTTCCGCTGCTACTATTTTTTTGATTTTCAATGACTCTTTAGTCATGCAGTTCCATATTTTAGCCTTGAGCAAAAATGAGGTGCATTCCTTGCAGAGGGACCTCAACAATCTAGTGTGCTTCTTGCCTATGAATCCGAAAGTGACACTGAAAGAGCGCTCAGGAGGTTCAGACATTCATTTATTCATTTTTGCCTAACAGGACAAGAATTTTGCTGCCATAAGCTTTGTGTGCTTCTACGTTGAGCATTTGCTGTGTCCGCCCCTAGCATGGGATAGCGCTGGACCTTCAAACCTTCAAAGAGGTAAGCGGCAGGGACTCATCCTGCTTCCTCTGAGTACAAGGCCTTTGTAGCACATGGTCATGTTCTTGCACTCCCAGGAGAAGTCTCTTGGTGAGCCCCAGAGTCCACATCCTTTGTTGTGTAAACCTTAACAAATTGAAGCTTGTTTTCTTTTTCCCCATAGGAGCTAAGCAGTCTGGTCTGTCTCCAGCCAGCAGACAGAAGGGCACCAAGGCCGTGCTTACTGTCACTGTCTGCCAGGAGGGCTCCGTGACCACCCAGCGACAGGTCCTCTATGCAGGTACGTGGGCGCTGCACCAAAGCTCTCGACGGGAGAGCCATGAGTCAGAGTGGGGGCACATGGGGCGTCAGAGCTCAGGTCCTGCAGTGCTGTGAGACCAGGGACCTGCGGGACGGCGCTGCCACACACTGTCCCCCTTGGCTTGAGAGCGGCCCTTGCTCCTTGAGGAGATGCTGTCTTCTTGGGGTGCAGTGCATCTTCTCCACACAAAGCCTCTCCACAACCCAGTAAAGGAAGGAGCTAAAGGGAGGTAGAACAGCACCCAGCTCCTGCAGAGCCATTGCAGGGCTGCCTCCCCCCAACTCCTGCTGGGAGATTTCTTGCCTGCCAGGGCCCCACACCTCAGACTCATCTTCCCGGCATGTGCTGTGAAGAAAGCAGGGTCTGACTCCTTTCATCCACCACTCTGCCAGCCACGAGCAGCACCTCAGGGTGCCCCTTTGATTTAAAAAAGTCTTGCCTCACATGTTTTTCAGAAATCCCCTTTGATTTCCAAGTGTCTGAGACCTCCAAAGCCTTCATCCCAGGTAATGTGCCCTTTGCAACAGCTTTCCTAGCTGCAAAGCAGCAGGCCCTTTCCATTGGGATTTAGCCAGCTTTGGGGAAAAGGAAACCTCCTTGGGGTAAATGGCTATATTCATTCTACGGTTCTTCCTTGTTTCTGCTACAGAGCCATGGAGGTGAAGAGCTGACTAAACAGACAAAGAGTCAGGTCACCCAGGTTGTCAGCAAATTAGCAAGGACCATATACAAAGATATGAGGGGTGAAGAAGTGACAGCTAAAGGGCAAAGTGATGTGGTTCCGGAGCAGCCCAAGTTCTCCTCAGGCAAACCCGACAACTGCAGCACGTACTGGGAGCAGCTGCCAGGTTCCTTGGAAAGTCTTTCCTCCTGCATCACTCTAAAGCTCCTGCCAGCACCAAGCACAAACAGCGCGAGCTCAGAGCACAAGGTTCATTTTGCAGGCCACACAGCTGCACCAGAGCCACAAAAGAAATCGTTGCCTTCTCTGCCCAAAAAGACCAAAAAAAGCCCAAAAAAGCCCCAAAAGGTATTGGAGGTATGGAGAAGGAGAGCAGCGCTTCCAGCCTGCTGCAGCTGGCATGGGGACAATGTGAATGTGACAGAGAAAAAACGGGTACCAAGGAGATGTCCACCTATTCATAATTGCCATAAATTCTCTTGGACAGTGGAGGTACCCAACTGCCCAGGGTGAGGAGCAGAAGATGGGTTAACTCACCCAGACAGCAAGGCTTTCCTCAAAGCACCATTCAGAAAAATGCCTTGGAAAAGCAGCCCCAAGAGCCTCGGCTGCTGTGGAGGTGACCGAGGCTTTGGTGGAGGAAGTCTACAAGGGGGTGAAAGAGCTGCTTCTCTCCAGGGCTGTTTTACACGAGGTTCCCTTCACCCTCTGTGGAAATGGCTACAGAAGCACCAAAAGCACCGAGCCTTCTGCAACGTATCATGCAAATACTGAGGAGAGTGGATTGGTTGCAGAAGAGATTGTAGACATTGTCCTGGAGAAGCTTGGCAAGGGTTTGGCCTCCAGCGTGTCTGATGAGCGGCCTGGCACAGGAGCCAGGCACGCTGGATGGTCAGCAAGAATCACTAGCACGCAAGGGGAACTTGCAGCCTCCAACCAACCTCTGTCTCTGGCCTGTGTGGAGAGGATGACCCAAGAGGCAGCTGAAAGTGCAGCCATGATCCTGGAAGCGTTTGCAGCCTTTCACCTGAATCTGGACATTAACTGCCACCAAGATGCCTTTTCTACCTTTAAGCTTCTCTGTTGTGAACTATGTGATTATGCCATGTCAGGGACAGGGTTGCTGTCCACAATATCCTTGTAATTCTAAGGAAGAATTTGGAAGACAAAAACAAGCAGAAGGCAGATGTTTTATGGTACCGGTCAGAAGATGAAGATATGCTTGCATGTGCAATAGTAGATTCCATCTTAGAGCAGTACCTTCGATGTTTGGAATTCTTTCAGGCCCAAATTCTGGAAAACATGTCTTGGAACAGCAGACACAGTTTGGAAAGGAGGCCGGTCCTCCAGCCTTTTCCCTGCACTGCAGAAGGCAGCGATGGCCCCAAGACTGCGGCCCCTGCGGCTCGGCCTCCCCTGCCACTTGGTCCATGTGCAGGGGGTCCTGCTGCCCCCTGGGGCTCCATCTCGTCCCCACGGGCAGCGAGGACGAGCGCAAGCCCGGCCGGAGGTGCCGCTGCCCGTGGGATGGGATACACTGCAGGTGCCAGGGTGGGCAGTGGGGAGAGGGCTGGGGACTGCCCTGGGGGCTGCAGCGAGGAGGGGGTCCCCGATATTACAGGGGGGCTGAGCGGGGAGGGGTGGTGCTGGGTGCTGCTGCCACTCCCGTAGCGGGTCCTTGTCAGGTGCCTGCTCATGGTGGGTGGCACCTGGAGTGGGGCCAGGGGGGTCTCGGCTATGGCAGGGGGCTGTATTTGGGGACAGCGCAAGCGGCGTTGCCCCCTTGTCCCCACACGTGGCAGGCAGAGGAGCCGCCGGAGGCCACGGGATCCTGGGCTGCTCCCGTGACGGCAGCAACAGCGGGTGCGACCCCGTTGTGGATGGCACCGACGTCCCCGTTGTGGACAGCACAGACGTCCCCATCGTGGACGGCACTACCGTCCCTGCCAAAGCTGCTGGGTGTCAGCGGGGGGACGGCCTGGCAGCACCCTACAGGCTCCATGCGGGAGCCTGCCCCGCAGCACTGCCCTGGGGGGGCCTGTGCTGAGGCGCCCAGGGTCAGAGTGGGGCAGACCCGGGGCGCCAGGGCTCTGCTGATGCCAAAGACAGGCAGGGTGACAGGAGAGAGCAGTGTGCCAGGAACTCTATGCAGGGGTCAAACACTACCTGGAGGTGCCGAGGTAAATGCCCGGTACTAACGTCCGAGAAATGGCTTTCCTCGGGAAACCTGGGAATTATTCATGGCATATGACAAACGGCCCCGGATTTGCTACCCGGCTTGACTCATGGATTTGGAGCCTGGCAGGGACCCGGGTCCCGGCTAAAACCCTCCAGAAGGACTGAAACGTGCTAAGGGCGCGTTTGCTCTTTCCTGACACATCATCTCTGTCTCAAGGAGCACACACCAAGAAGCCTCGCGGAGGACTTCTGAAAGCACAGGAGGTTCCCAGCACAGGGACCGCTGCTGCTGGCCCCGCAGGCACTCGGGGCACGCGTGCTCCTGCTGGCCCCGCAGCTGCTGCCCAGGCCCGCCGGACACCGGCGCTTCTGCGGCCCTGCTCCCGCGGACAGCGCTGACCCCCCTGCCCACCCCGGCCGCGGCGCTGCTGCCCTGGCCCCAGGCGGAGCCCGCTCCGAGCCGCCTCCGCGGCCCCGCTCCCATTGGCTGACAGAGCCATCAGTCCGAGCCAGCCCTGCCCTCGCCCCCACAGCAGCCAATCGGAGGGCTGCACGGGGCGCTGCCATGGCACCGCTGCGCCCTCCCTGTGGCGGGCGGCGCCATCTTGTGTGCGGGCGGCCCGCGGGGCCCTCGGGCTCCCTCGCGGCGCCGCCCGCGCCCCGGCGGGTGCTGCGGGGAGGAGGCGCGAGGGCGGCGGGACGGGCGCCCTGTCTCATGCTTTTTTCTTCCATTTTTTATTTTTTCCCGCTTGTTTACTTGATTTATTTTCCTTCTCTAGTTATTTTCTGCACTTTGTAACTCTTTATTTTGGTTTTCCCCTTTTGAAGTTTTTTTTCTTTCATTATCCTTTTGGTTTTTTGCTTTTTAGATTTTTTCCCCCTTTTTAGCTTTTTTCTTTCTGTTTGCCCCCTTTTCAGCTTTTCATTTTCCTGCTTTTTAGCTTTTTTCTCCATTCCTCCCTTTACCCTTTTCCCCCTTTTAGTTTTTTTCCTTCTTTTTTCCCCTTTAACTTTTTACCTTCATTTTGCCCCTTTTTAACTTCTTTCATTTTCATTTCATTTTCATTTTCTTTCACTTTACCTTTTTTCAATTTCCCCCTTTTAGATTTTCACCTTCATTTTTTTCCCTTTTTTTTTGTTTATTTTCATCCTCCTTTAACTTATTTTTCCTTCAATTTCCTCCTTTTTTTTCTTGATTTCTTTTTTCTCTTTTTTTTTTTTTCCCAAAGTACTGTTATTTCAGTTCAGTCACTCTTACAGGTTTCTCTTCCTGTTCAGCACTGAGGTACCCAAGGTGTTTCCAAGCCATTAGGGGGCTTGGAAGGAGGTTTGGGAGCATCCTGTGGGGACGTGATGCTCAGGAAAGGTCCCCAGCATTGGGGGCCTCCTGTGCAATGTGTCGGGACACCAGGCTGGGACGCAGAGGTGGCCGGAGGCAGCTGGGCTGGTGGGACGACCAAACAGGGGATGTTCAGTGGGAAAGGGGCAGGTGGCGCTGCCTGGGCCCCCTGTGGAATGCTGCTTTTCACAAGCACCCTTGGAATAGGAATGGGGCCCTGTGCCCTGAGCCCATTGGAGGGAGCGGACGTACCCTCCCTGCAGAGGGTGACGGCACCTACAGGGTTTGCAAGAGGGATGTTGCTGGCCCAAGTCCTGCTCACCGCTGGTGAACTGGGACCTGCAGGTCCTAAAGGTGACATCCTTTCATCCACTTTGTCTTGGATTCTTGCTGTTCTCTTAAGTGTGGTGCTTGCTGTCTAAATCTCTTCCATGTTTGGCTCCCGCTTGCCGCAGACTGTGGCAGCCAAAGAGCTTTTGGTGGGTGCCCTCCTTGACAGGAGCATGAGGATGAGGAGAGAGGCTGGAGAGCGGAAGGTGCTCTGGGCCTGGGGCCTTCTGAATGTCAACATTGCACGCATGACCTCTACTGACATGTATGTTGGTTGTTAATCTGCCTCCATGATGTGGAACATGCTGCTTTGTGGGGGCCTCAGTATTTCTGCTTCTTTCAGGGAAAGCAAAACAGTGGGCAAGTAATCACGCCTCCCCTATATGATTCCTCCAAGACTCTAATCTGGCATCCAGATGAGAACTGACATTATCATCATCTACATCCCCATCTGTAACCAAAGGGATAAGCAGAGATGTCATCACCACTCACCCTTTGCTTCTTCAGATTTCAGTGCTAGTGAAGGAGCAGTGAGAGTCTCATTGCACCAAGGCACTTGTCTTGGCACCCTTCCACTCCTGGATCTTCTGTGGACACCTCTGAAGGTCCCATGTGGCCACAATTCTAAGCAGGCTGCAAAAGCAGGCCCTGGTATTCAAGTGGGGTGGGCAGACATTTAAGCAGCCATGGGGAAGTGCGCCCCAGAGCTCACACAACTTGTAAACTCTATCATAGGAAATGTGCTGGCTCCACAGCGCACTTTGGAAGCAGGAAATAGTTTTCTTTAGAAAAGACTACCAATTCTTCCCAAAGTAGTTGTAATAAATGGAAGGGATGGGCATGATGACACACAGATGTAGGCCAGAGTTCTCAACGCTGGGGAGGAGCAAGGAGGACCTTTTCCTGTCACCTGGTAGGCAGCTCACAAAGTCAAGAAATGCTTCACAACTCACCCCTGAGGTCTCACCACAGCCCTAAAGCCCTTGGACAACCTGATGAGGAAGTACTAGGTACCATTTCACTTGAGGAAAAGAGTGCAAAGAAAGGTCTTCTTCCTTCCAGAAGGTAAAAATGGAGTACGTACCCTCGGGAAGAGCTGGAGGCCCAGCCTCAGGCTCCAGCTGAGCAGCTGGATAATCAACAAACACAAAATCTGTACTGAAGCCAAGATGGGAACGGGATCTCCTGTTTGCAGTTACCTGTCCAGCAAGGGAGGACACAAGCTAACAGGAGCTAATGCCAGTGTGCAGGCTTCCCAGGACAGCTCCCCAGAGCAGCCACCCACCTCCAGGCTGCAGGGGGGTCTGTGCTGGCAGCCGGCCCCATACCGCATGGCTGCCAGGCACCTCTAGAAGCACAGGTGGGCACAGGACTCCCGTCCCACAGCACCAGGTGCCGCTCCTGGCACAGCTCTCACCTCCGGGACCCAGCACGGCCATCCCACCCATCCCATCTCCTCTGCCTTCCTCCCCACGGCCCTGCGAGTTGCGCAGAGCCGCGTGGTGACAGACCCAGCTGCCCCCGGCGGGCCGACCTGCCCGGGTCCCTGCCCATGGAGCAGCCCGGATCCCCGCCCGGCTCGCAGGGCCACCAACAGGCTCAGGAGCGGCGGCAGTTGTCGCCACCCGGGCCGAACGCGGGGCCGCGCTGGGCACTCGGCGCCCACACCGCGCTGCTCGTCAGCACCAACCGCCAACGCGGCGCGCTGCGAGCGGCCTCTGCTGGGCCTGGCACACTGCTCTGCTCTGCTCTGCTCAGCTCTGCGCTGCTCTGCTCTGCGCTGCTCTGCTTCGCGCCGCTCCGCACCACGGCTCCGGAGCAAGGCACTCCAAGGGAGAGGAGCACGCTGCTCCGAGGGGCAGGAATAGGGCACTCCAAAGGAAAAGAGCACGGTGCTCCAAAGCACAGGAGCAGGGCGCTCCAAAGGACAGGAGCATGGCAATCCACAGCATCAGAGCAGGGTGCTCCAAAGCACTGCAGCACAGCATTCCAAAGTGCAGGTGCACAGCACTCCAAAGCCCAGGAGCACGGTGCTCCAAAGGACAGGAGCATGACACTGCAAAGCATAGGTGTACGTCGCTCCAAAGTACTGGAGCACTGCGCTCTGCACCGCCCCACTGAAGAAGCACAGCGCCTGTCCCAGCAAAGCAGCACGGCAGCACAGTGCATTGCACTGGCAAAGGGCATCGCGCCACAGCAGCACAGTGCACCGCACTGCTCCAGCACAGCTCAGTGCACTGCACAATACACCATGGCACAATGCAGCAGCGCAGTGTGACCGCACAGCACGAGGTGGCACAATGTAGGGACCCTCTCTGTGAGTTCACAGGGGTCCTCCGCATGCCTCCACGGTGGCTGGCACGGTGGGACACACACCGCTGCCACACTCCATGCTCCCTCCGCACCTCTGCTGGTGCCACCATGAGCAGGAAGCCCGGGCATGCGGGTGGCCGACCTTGTTGCTACCACCCGCTAGAAGCCCCTCAGGGGCAGCCTGCCTCTCTGCCCCTTAGCAGAGTAGAAAACACACCTACAAATATGACAAATAGGAGAATAAGGACACACCACCACCCCGCGTGAGGAACATGGAAGCCTGTGTAGCATGCATGCTCCTCTAGCTAAGAACGGGTATAAGCAAGATAACCAATCATGCACTCAAAAGTGAAAATGTGCATAATCGACACAAAAGAAATAGCACATGCTGACTCCTCTTGTTACCAAAAAACAGAATAAGCCTCTTAACACCAATGTAGTATTAACAAGCCACTTAGCCCTTTAGGCCTTCAGCCCTAAACGTCTGTCCCTCAGCACTATAGACATAATGCTAAGCCCTTTTGACAGAAGATTTTTGGCCTCAAGCCCTTTAACCCTAAGCCTTATCCCTTTAGTCCTAAACCCTAGCTTAGGGCTTAGGGCCCGGAGGTCCGAGGAGGCTGCACGAAAGTCCGTAAGGCCCTGGGAGTCCAGTGCTCAGTGAGGCCGCACAAAAGCTGGGAGGACCCCGGGGCCACATGCACACAAAGTGCAGGGGAGGCTACATGAAAGAGTGGAGGGCCCACAGGGCCACGTGTGCACAGCAACCCTGGGAAGCCGCACGAAAGTCCAGGGGACCTCAAGGACACTTGTGCATGGAGGTTCAGCGAGGTTGCACAAAATCCCGAAAGGCCCCCAGGACTACGTGCACGCGGTGACATGGATAGGCTGAACGAAATCCCTGAGGGATCCTCAGGTCCACATGCGCATGTAGGAAAGGTGTCGGTCACACAAAACCCTGGATGGCTCCACGAACACGTGCGCACGGAGGCTCGCGGAGGCTGCAGAAAAGCCCAGAGAGGCCCCAGGGCCATGTGCACAAATAGGACCTGTGAGCAACTCCAGCACTGGCAACAGTCCATGAGCTACGTGGTGCATGCAGGTGTTTGGGCAGCCCCAGCAGGCTATGCTCATGGTGTGCATCTCCGCGGGGATGGTGGGGCTGTGCTGGTGTCTGAGCAAGGCAGCTCCTGAACAGCAGGCACATTGCTTTGGCCGCACTGCAGACGGCAGGGGTCAAGGGCAGCCCTTAAGCCAGGAGCTGGGCTTAGGCCAGAGGGCACTGACACAGACTGCAGAGGGGTCCATCCTGCCTGAAGAGAGCGCAGGCCGCCTCTGTGCGCAGCGGCTGGGGGCCTCTGTGGCAGGAGGCATTTCCCCTCCCTGGGGCTGAGTTAAGGTGAGGGCCTGCAGGTTCAGGGGCTGCTGAAGGAGGGCAGTTTAGGCTGCAGACTCCCTATTCCCCTTCCCTGCCTCTGAGATAAAGTGTTTCCTGCACCTGTTCCTAAATTTTGCCATTCCGCCTCAGTCAGATGCCAGATTATCTAGTCTCCTGGATAGAGGGGAGGGAGGGGAAATACACTTAGGTATTTAGGCTTATCCGGTTTGGAGCCAGATAAAGTCTGCAAGAGGATGTGAATTCTTCTGCCTGCCTCTTTCTCCGGATTATCTATAGCTGTAGCAGGACCTTTGATCTCCTCAAGTAATGTGATCCCAGGAGCTGAGGCCTGTGTGCGGTGCCAGGGGAGCCAGCATGAGCTCAGGTGCTCCCATGAGGCCTCCATGGGTCTCGCTGGGCCCTATGGAGCAATGCCCAGCGCCTCTGCTGAGCAGCATGGTCTACAGCAGCTGCGTAGGCTGTGGGGCTGCCGAGAGGAAGGAAGATAGACAGGAAGGGTGTCTATAAGGAGCGGTAAAGTTGGCTTCGCTGGAGGTTAGAGGCAGCTCGGACAACATGCCAGGGGGAGGGCGAGTGCTGCCCAGTGCTCATGCCACAGTTAGGACATAAGCCTTGCTGAGAAGCAGCAGAGACTCTTTGGCATTGCTCTGTGAAGCTTTTGGTGCATACCAGCAGCAAAGGCCCTTGCCTAAACAGTGTGATGAGAGAGGAGCATTGAAAGGCATCCCTAAACAGCACGGGGAGCTACAGCAGCATTACGGACTATGCAAGTCAGCTACTGATCTGTAGGGAGCCCTGCAGAACAAAGCAAAAGGCAAGTCCTGCAACAACCTTGGAGTACAGCTATGTGCTTCTCCGTTTCCTGAAACAATAATCCCCTTTTCTTCTCTGTTGCCTTCTGCAAAACTGCACGCAGTGGCAGAGTGCAGTGTGGGGAGCACTGCTGGGCAGCTACAGGTAACGCAGCGAAGCACAGCTCAAAAGTAGCAGAGATGGTACAAAAAGAGTGAAAATTTAAGTGTTACTATGAGCTTGAATACTAATTCAGCTAACTACTGGGATTTGACTTTGAATCAGAAAGATGTATTGTCAAAAATGGTAAAGTGGCATGCATGTGCAGTGTCAAATGTAGATTTGAAAACTCAGAAATAGTGTTCAGCTGCAGATTTGGGGTTTTATTTCCCTCTATCTGTATAGATGGCACGCAGTTCTTTAATGATGGAAGCAAATCCGAGCATTGTAATAAAAAGGTATATTATATTCACAGAATCTAGTCCAGTCCTGGCACATAGAAAGTTGTTAAAAATGGAAATATTGACCCAGGAAGCTCTGTACAATGCCATCAGGATTACCATATATATATATAAAAAAATATACATCTGGCATTTTTATTGCTAACATTATTGACAAATTACTGCTAGATGCAAAACTGAGATAAAAATTGCACAAATAACGACGAAGTGGCAGCTTTCCATAGCTCTAAGTGCCATGAAATGCTGCGGCAGAAGAGTTTGGGAGCTATACAGGCAGCAGGAGGGGTAGCAATGAAGATATTTAGGAATAGGGATATTTGAACAGTGAAGGGAAGCTTAAAGGATCCTCCCTTAGGGAATCCTGCCGAGGAGATCCTCCATAAGAGGATCTTATGCTTCATGGGGGGAGTGTTAAATGTTGATGGATAAAAGAGGAGGTGCAAGGGCTTGGGCCAGTGTTGCTGTGTCACAGGGGCTTTCCTCAGAAAGAACATCCCTATAGGAGATGAAATCAGTCTGTTTGCAATCCCTCCTTTCTCTTCCTTGCAAGGTGCTTGCAGGAGGCTCCGAGGCTGGGCAGCCCTGTGGGGGGCTCGCGGGGGCGCCCGGAAACGACTCGAAATCCCAGGAGTTTTGTCTCATTAATGGGAGCAGCTCTTTCAGCAGGAAGGATCACACAGGCTCCTGAGGACACAAACCTGCCTTGGGACTAAGGCGGGGGACTGGAGGAACTAACAGTTTGGGTTGTAGCCACTTAATGTGACTTTGTGGGTTAACAGGAGATATTTCTACTTGGAAACCCAACTTGTGAGCTCAAAACATGGATTTTGACTAATGTGCCATAGGCCTGCGCCAGGCAGCAGGTTACAGTTTTTATTGTTCAGCTCAAATACGGAGGTAGGGCAGTGTTTCCAACAGGAACTCAGTGTAGGGGAGTCCTGGGTTGCTCCCACCATGTGTGTGAGCAGGTGATGAACTGAAGAAGGAGCCTTGTCCTTGAGAAGACCCTGAGTCTCACTAGGTCAAAATCCAGGCATTCCGATCGGTGAAGTTGGGCCAAGGTGCAGACATAATTGAGATGTGAACTTGACCCCTTCAGGAAAATTATTCATTTTGCTGAAGATTATATCAATTTTACAGCAGGCACTAGAATTCCAGTGTGGTAGAGCGGAGCCTACTTGGTGCTAGTGTTTAGCCTAATGCTTTAGCTTTTAGTGCTAATTGAGATTGATACTGCTTAGATGAGATGATAGATACAGTGATAAGCCTGTCTGCTTGTGGTAATTAAACTTCCCGGAGTACTTGTAAGACAGAACTGAGCCTTGTTTTACCATGCAGGAAGCTCCACAAGCAAAACTAGCACTATCTGGGCAATGCAAAAGGCAATTAGAGGGAAACCCAACAACGTGCAAGTCAAATGTGATGCTCGCTTAGTGTTTAAGCACTTGGGTGATGAATGTTCAAGTTAGGATGAGCATGCACTTTTTTTTAATATTTATTTATTTTACAGGTAGCCGGTATAATATAGGTTATACTGCAATTGCTGATGGCCCGAGTTTGTATGTGAAGGAACAGCTTAAAAATGCTGAGTGTATTAAAAGATAACTTCACCTTTTCTGTATCAATTGCATGTCTTTAAAGGTAAGAAATAATGGCTAATAAAAAGCCTTTTTTTTTTTTTTTTTTTTTATCCCTGTCCAAATCTAGCGGTAAAGTGGAAAAGAAAGTGATGACCCTTACTGAAACAATTAACAATTTCATTTGGTTACTTAAGGTCATTTTAATTGGACCTTAAAGCCACAAGAAGTTAGGAAATGACTAAAGCGGGGGTGTTTTTCACTGTTACTTACAACTTGTATATACAGGTCATGTTTTGTTTTTTTATCATTACATAATTATATTTTGGATGAAAAACAATATAAAGGATTCATGCTGAGCAGAGTAGTGAATATAGATTTGCAGAACTTCAGTTATTTTTCTTCATTTTGTTGGTTGTTACAGGAATGAATATGACCAGAGTTACAGCAACCTGGAACTCCTCCTTTTCTCTTGCTTGTCTGGGTTTATCTGTTAGTGCTTCTCAGCCTTCCTCTGATAGTAGCTCTTTATTTGGACTTGATGTGAGAGCATTGCAACACGTGCAAGCTGGCAGATCTGAAAAGGGTTTGCTAATACACGTAATTGTATTAGATTATAATCTATATGTTAGTATAAACCATGAAGTTCATCTGACTTCTACAATCGGAGGAACAACTTAAAAATTCAATTCAGGAGTAAGTCTCCACAATGACAATGTTAAGAGTATTTGGTAGAGCCGCTGAAGAGAAGGTGTTGAGTCACCTGGGCTTCCTTCTGGATTCTTCCAGGGGTTGAGAGATAAAGCCTGGATGCAGGAGCTGG
>JAVCKT010051424.1:0-16774 GCA_032273925.1 Rhynchotus rufescens
TATCTCCTTTGTGAGAAATCTCTCCATGGGCCCACAGTGTTTCTACCCTTTATCAATAGTCTCTGTGGGTTTAAGTCAGGCACCTAGTGACAGTTTAGTTTCCTCTATGCGGTGACTATACAGGACTCTGTAGCACCCTGTCATATGCTGGAAAAAGCAGGCATGGAAGTTGGAGAGTTGAGTGGTCCTGCTGGCTGGGATGTTTTCTGCAGTGGTGGTGGAAGTACTGGCAAGCTCCTGTGCAGGCACAATCTATCCAGGGGCAGCATAGTCCAGACTGTAGAAAGTTTTATAGTCTGCTAAAAGTGAGAATTGTGATGTTGCTGGCCTGATGGACAACAAAGAGAGGTGAGTCTGGAAAGATTGTTCTTATGCTAGACAGACACAGCAAGAGCAGTTCATTTCTGTTATCAATCTCCATCTCTATTAGATGCCTCAGTTGACAGTCTGTTGGAAGTACTGCAGAAAGGAAAAATTGTGAGAGACAGAATCAGTGGCAGAGAGTGGCAGATATATTCAGATTTCCTTGGTTTTGAAATTTCTGCTAGTGAGCAAGCTGCATGAAAATCTCCATCACACACCAAGAGTCCTCAGAGGATCTGGTCCTTTCATCCTTTGCTATTATTCAATTCCAGTGGCCCATTTTTATTTCAAAGAGGAATTTCTGAGCACTGGAAGAGCCTAAGGGACTTCAGAGGAAGACAAATAAAATGAAGTGAGTGAACAGTGGTAGTAATGATTTTTCAGCAGTGACAAATGATTTCAAGCAGTGATAAAAGCAAGAAAATTGAAAGAAATGCTTTCACACACAGTAAGAAGCTCTAAATTGTGAGCATTGGTTTGGACGGCTCACTGGAAAACTCTATGTGACAGCAGGAAAAAAAAAAATGTCAGGTGAAATGCTAGTCCTGCCATCATCCCTAAACCTGCAGGTGGCTAGAGGACTGGGAAAATGTCAGGAAAAAGCACTGATAGATTGTTATACAGCCCTAATTGAACTGGAAAGTTACAGCTGCTAGCCCCTGTCACTCCGTGACATTTAAATACGTATGTTCAATATCCCATATCTTGAACTACTCATCTTTTCAACTAGTTATTATAATCCTTTATTTACTTGCAATTCAATTGTGAGATTTTGGGTTAAAAACTCATTCTCCTGGGAAATGTGATGGGGTTTCACTGTGATTGAAGCACCAGATGCCATTTCAGCAAGTTCATCAGGCACTTCAAAAGGGACTTTTCTTTTTGCAGAAAGGTTTAATCTGCTAATCTGTTCTCAAGTTCACCCAAAGATCAAGGCCACTGCTTTTCAGCGGTGTCCACTGATAGAACTAGAGGAAATGTCCACAAACTGAAGCTCCAGAAGTTCCACAGAAACTTAAGGAAAAAATTCTTAACAGTGAGGGTGACAGAGCCCTGGAAGAGGTTGCTCATGGAGGCTGTGGAGTCTCCTTCTTTGGAGATCTTCCAAATCCACTTGGACGCAGCCCTGTGCCACATGCTCTAGGTGACCCTGCGTGTACAGGGGTGTCAGGCTATATGATCTCTAGAGGTCCCTTCCAGCCTCCAGGTTCTATGATTCTATGATTCCAAAGAAATAATTCATAGGGCCTACTGATGCTTGGGTTATTAGCAAAGCTTTCAGACAGGGTAAGGTCGCAGCACAGAAGGTGAATGAATTCAATACATAGGAAGGAACTGTAGTGATTCCAAAGCCAGCACCTGCTTCAAGAGATTTAGCAAAAGATCTTTTTGAAACTAAGGTAAGTGTAGAAAGTGCTGTGAAATAAAATCTCAAAATTAGTAACACTCCAAAAAACTTACTAGGACCAGACTCCAATCAATCACTCTGAAGACAGTACAAGAGTGAAATAGTTGAATTACAGCCTGCAGTGGCACTCTGTCTCTCACCTAAAATTTCCTTGATTTCTGAGGACTGGAAAGTAGTTAGCATGGCATCAGTTTTTTTAAGGGTTCTTGGAAGAGCCTGCATGGTCTCAGTAAAGGGAGGAAAAATCAACATTCTGAACTTCTTTGGAAGGGTTACCTGTGAGTAACGGTGATCTGGTTTACATACTGATAATCCCAAAATTCGTCCCACAAAGGCTGCCAAGTCAAAGGCTTATATGAACTACCGTTCATATAAGCAGCAGGCAGGAAAGGTCTCTGTCTGAATAAATAGTTGTTGAAAGAAGGGAAGCAGGGGGTAGGAGATAAAAGGTCAGCTCACACATCCAAAAGAGATTGCCAGAGGACTTCTGCTGGGTCTCTGTTTTGACCTGTGCTGTTCTACATATTAATAAAGTATTTGGACAAGGAAGTAATCAATAAGGCCAATAGGTAATAAGATTTCATTCCATATAGAAAAGGTGACTACTGCACTGCAGAAGGACAGACTGTCACAGTGAATGCACAGTAAGATGACAGATGAAATCGGTATAGGTAAATATAAAGGGAGTCTTGCAACAGACGGCAAATCCTAAGGGGCATCTTGCAAAAGAATGTTTCATATTCAAGAAAATCATATGAGTTCAAGAGATACTTGGATAAGAATTTTGAAGAGGAATCCACTGAGGGTTACTCAGTAAATGAGCAACATCAGACTCAGGATATTATCTGAGCTGAGTTGGAGTCTGGAAAGATATTTTGGGGAAGCACAATACATGTTTGCCCTAATCTTATGCTTCTAAATGCTTTTGGCTGCTATTGGGAACAGGATAGTGTGCTAAATAGATCCTTAGTGTCAAACAGTACTGCCATTTTTACATTCCTGTGACATCCAAAACAGAATATGTATCATCATCCTACTATTTTTCCTTGAAATGCATGGAAGGAATCTCCCCTCTCAAAACAATTTCAATCAAATATTTCTCATTATTTTAATCTGTGTTGGATATTTAAGCAAGACTATTTAAAGCCTTAGCACATAATGGTGATAATTCATTATTCATCAATTGTGTGAATGTTTCTAATTCAAAATTTAAGGCAAAGTTCTCCATGGCACTCTGCACCCTAACAATCAGATCTCATTTCTATTAAATTAGGGCATGTTTGGTGCACAAGTTCTTCATGCTTGTAAAAATGTTTATATGGCATTTTTGCTATTTATTTTCCAGATTTGTTTTGTTTCTTAGCAGCATTTCCAGCTACTCAGAATTGTCCTAAGTAAGCCATTAGAATTCATTATTTCTATAACTTCAGATATGGTCTCTCCCCTACAGGAATCTTAATAAGGACATATAATTTCCCGTAAGGTCAGTACTCCACTATATCCCAACACTATTGACACTAGCTTTGTGGTTTCTTGTCACGTCTGCTGAAGGTGGATGCCTAAGTTTGGACACGTAAAGTTTTTCAAACCAAATGTTGACATGATTGCACACAGTAACTGAAGACCCTATAAGAATGTCCCACTGTCAATAAATGAAAGATTAAGCCAGGCGCTGTAGTTAAATAGCTTGGGGATGTCATTCTCTGGAGCTTAGGAACCGAAGCTAGCTCTGTGTTCATGTTTCCTCATAGTAAAAGAATAGAAAGGGACAGGAACAAGCATACATAAGAAGGAAACCTAGATGATCTTTGTAGGCATTCATTCTGCATTTTTAAGAAAAATCAAGAATCACACTAAAGAACTGAATGTCAGGAAAATAGGGAATAAGTGAGGGTCAGTTATTATAAAGATGAAAGGGACATCCAAGTCCTGAAGAAAATTAGCTGAATAATTAGAAATCAGGCTTAAGTCTGTGTAGTGGGAGTACTGAAATTAAATGATGTGCTTAGGGGAGGTACAGATTTGACCACAGTGAGGTATAGTGGGATGTAAAGAATAAGTTAGAATTAGAAAGAGAGAAATAAGTGTACTGAAGGGATGGAGATATTGAACAAAACCAGCTTGGTTGAGGAGAAATGCAGGAGGATTCATACACAATTAATTATATAGATGAGAATCCAGACTGGCTATGAGTAGAAGGTAGTGAATAACTGGGTAATCTTCAATTAGCCAGCTTGGATGTGTGCACCTATGCGTGTGTCATGAACATACAAGTCTGTGTGCTCACAGAAAGGAGTTTTTATTTATATTCTCCTAGTCCATGTTTATCTCCTCTACTGTCTGCTTTTATTGCATCAGTGCTCTCTAATCTTGACCTTTACTAAATCTTTAAAGCAGTAAGTTTGGCAAGCAGAACCAGCAACTGCTCTCAGATTCTGACTTCCAATAGTTTGTTAGTATACTGCTATCTCATTCTTAGATTATGATAATTATTCTCTAGTCATACCACTTTACATTTAGAGATAATGATACCACACTGGTGTATTCTGTTTTCAGAAGTCTACCTAGACTTCTGCAAGGAAACTTTATAAGTCAAATGGTATATCCTAACATTCAGGAATTGCAAGAATTGGCAGATTTCTCTATCAATGTCATATCTACTGTTAATAGAATCACACTGAAACTGGTGTTTTAAGCTAAGCTAAGGTGCTTCAAGCTGTAACAAGCTAAGGCATTTTTCATCTCAGAGTACCTGTATGGAAAAGCTTAAGTAGATCCTGAGAAGAACATCATTTGGATAATGACAAATTCCTGATTGAACTTTTCCCATGAAGAGAAAGCTAAAAGCCTGGAGACCCTGAGGTCCCAAGAATAAGGCTCACAGTCCTTCATCAGCCCGAAGTTTCAGTGTACAAAAGCAGAGAATGGTAGTCGAGAGTTTTTGGCATTTTGGAACTAAGTCAAAGCAGTGCTGTGCAAAGATGTGTAATTCAGCTGAGCCTCTGAAACACGAAGGCAGAAGGAGTCCCTTCACGCAGCAATTTCTGAGAAAACATCAGGAGCAGGAACAGAACAGACAGCATATTGAGTGGGAAAATGCAGCATCTCTTACCGCTGGGACCCTGAAAAATGGAGAACAGCTGCAGAAAGCTAAATCATTTTTTCACTCCATATCCACAAGTAGTAATTGTCAACAAGAGAGGAAGACACTTGAGTACTTGACAACAGGGGATACTAAAGCACTTGATATGTTAATTACCCCAGTAGGCCAACTGTAATTGTAATGCAAAACTGAAGTACTATGTTTCATGTGAAAAGGGAAAATATGTGTAAAATGCTTTTAGCTAGAACACTAAGAGGAAAACGAGACCACCTTAGCTGCCTAATAGTAATCTTCCTTCTCTCAGAAGGAAAAAAGGGGGAGCTCTCAGTAAGAAGCTGAACCGTGATTAAATATCTTGCCCCAAATGCCAGATTCAATGCCTGGAAAGCATAAAATTTTGCCACAACATACCAATTAGAATTTAACTATGCTAATGATACCTGAGTAGTGAATGCTGTTCTGATGTTACAGATATGAAAAATAAGCAACAGTGATTTAAGAGATTCATGGTAGATGGGAATATATGGAGATCAGACCTCTAGTCCCCAAAGTATCATGCATGCACTGAAGCAACCTTCCCCAGAAAACAACAATTCTCAGCATTCAAAAGAAGATTAATGAAGGTCATGAGATATTAGACAGCTGAGGGAACACTGAATGCATTAAAAAGAGACAGTAGTGTTGTCTCAAAGGCATGTTTCAGAAGAAGAATAGGCAATGTTACAGTGTTCCAAAGAAACATTCAATTTGAGCCAATCAAATATATTCACATTCAGACACAAATCAATGACTAGCCACAATGATCTTACGGAAACTACAGCCATTGACACAGCAAGGTAAGGAGTAAAAAGTTTCACAGTTTGTAATAACCAGACATTAGTCTGGATTTGGACCACAGGGTTTGCTCAGACACATCAGTCCTTCGCACCAGGTGATACTCGTCCCCGCCATCTTAGGGTCTAAACAGGACCGCCATCTTAGGACCTAAAGAAAGAACAAGAAGGTGAAGACAACTCCCCTGGGAAGGAGGAGTTTTCAGAGCAGCAAGCAATGCTCACAAGCTTTTTATTTACAAGAATAGGAGACGTTTTAAAGGAAGATATCTATTGGAGGTGCTTAATGCTTTGAGAGAGAGAATGTACATGGTAAAGTGTATTATTGCAAACCACACACAAACAGAGCAGAGATCCAGGCTCACATAAGTGTTACAGCATTAATTTTCATTCACCAAAAAAAAAAAAAAAAAAAGCCCATGTGTTAGTTAGAAGAACAGGCACACAATAAAATCATGCAGTCAGTCACACTTGCCTAGTTCTAGCCACAGGGAGATATGTCAGAGAGCAAAGGTGCCACACCTGCTCTGCCTCTCATCAGCTCTTGGAGGGATAACTCTCCAGGCCTTCAGGAGGTTGGAGTGTGCTACACATAGAGCTGTCCTGATCAGTGAAAAGCCGTTCTTAAAATCCCCATGTCCATTTATTCACCCCTTCCTTGAAACCTTAAGCAACTTTCACTGTAGTCCATGGCAAATCATTCATCAAGTAGTAAGTTTCTAAGTTTCTATTCCGCACTCCTTCCTTTGCCTTCCTGCATTGAAAAGGAAAGCTTCTTGCTACCTTTATATCCCATTTTTCTCTTCCACTTGGTCCTCAATGGCCTTGTATGGAAATCTTCTTACCTCAAGGTGACCTTTTTTGTCCCAAACTTTATCTAAATATTCAAATGCCATCCTGGCTGCCCCGTCCTCAGCCTTTCTGCTGAGGATGACTCATCCCAATGAAATGTATTGCCATTAATGAGAAGTTAAATGCAGTTTATTGTCAAGTATCCTTTCACTACCAACCTGAAGCTCTTAATTTTAATCACTTTCTGATTTATTTTGAATTAACCTTCTTAGTGAAATATTAATGAGATACGTGTTTGTTCTCTTACCATGGTCAATGCTGAGAACACAAAAGCAAAGGCCACACAGAGAAAAATGTTTTTCAATATTTACTTTCGAGGTGACAGAAAATTATTGGTGAATAATTTTCTTCCAATTAGTGTTATCACTGCTATTGCAACAGTGAATGAAAGTGATATTTTCACATGCTATAAAGTTGGATCTCTGACAGAGATGAATTGATACTCATGATCAATTCTTAACTTCCATCCCTTGCAAATGTTTAGAATAAATGTGACAACAAAAAATTACTAGACCTTCACTAACTAATGAAACTGTGAATGAAGAGCAGCTCATGATACTACTTGTCACACCACCTTAATTGCTTTCTGGATGGATTAACAAAATCAGTAGTTAGAGAAAAAGTGGTAGGTGTCACATTTAAATTATGGTAAGGTATCTGATAACCTGTCACATAAATATTGTGCTCTAAATTTACTCAGTTTGATTTGGATATGAATGCTCTTCCAGGAGTCACAACACAGCTGATGGGACACTAATAATTAAACAGAGGGAGGAAATCAATCAAGGGGAGAGATTTACTAAAGCACCAGAAGGAAGTGTGTGAAGTTTTGTTATAAATTGCCCACACAGCATGCTGCCACTGACACATATTTTTCTGCTCTTGCTTTGGGAAGGAAGGAGCTGAGGGAGGCTTCCTACCTGCAATCTCTCGTCAAGTTTCTCCCTCCTCTGAGGTGAGAAGATGGGGAAAGTAGAGTGTATGGAGCATCCTAGTGCCACGCGGTGCCTTCTTGTGTCACGCAGAGCCCTCTTGGCCCTACTGGGAGCCTTAGGATATCAGAAACAGATTCACAAGAAAGAGGAGAGGAAAAACTCCCACCACTATTCACAGCCCTGTGAATTGTTCTTGGCTCATGGCTGATCCTTTAGACTGTCTGACAGTGCCACTCAACTTGGCAGCCTTCATCATTTAATCTTGCTTCCCACTAATTAATTACCTGGCATCCGATGCATAACTTAAAATATACAACCTCCTTATGGGAGGACTATTATTTATAGTCTGTCCCATTAACAGTTACTACAAAATTCATTTATTTTTAATCATAGTTTGTGAATAATGTGTAATAATGATTTGTTAAGTTATTAGAAAGCGGCTCAGACAATCTGATTGGATTTTATTTATGTGACACTAATATTTTTTTATGGACGAAAGTCCATAAGAATGCAAGAAGCTTAAGTTTTGTCTTACTTTGGTTTTATACTTTGTTCTGTTTTACCACTAAATAATAAATTGGGGTCCTATATTAAGAAATTGTTTTCCTTTCACTCCTGTGTTTTTCTACGTCTACCTCTTTCACTCACTCACTTGCTAATTTCTAAAATTTCAGTCTTTGGAACTGTAGTTCCTTGTTGTGTTTGGTTCAAATTATTGAAAACTATTCCTACTTAAAATCATATTGAATATTGCTTTTGAGACTGATTGAGGCAGAGCACAATGTTGGCCAGTTTTGAACTGAATTGGCCACTAGTTGACTGTTGCACCCACAGGCTGTGCTCGCAGGCTTGCTTTGAAACTCTCCAGCAATTTTATCAAGCCCCTTGATAAAATGGGCTTATTAAGTAAGCTTAATTTTAAAATTTCTGGCCCAAAGTCTAAAATTATCTTATGAAAGTATTATTACTTTCAAGTTTATTATGAAAGTATTATCACTTTTAACTTAAGAATATAACGCTCTCCAAGTCTAAATATAATCATTTTTGTTGTGGAACATGTGACATCATAGCTTTTTTGCTGTAGCAGCCACAATAGGCAGCATGCTGGAACATAGAGGAACTGTTACTATGAAAAATGAAATTGAGAATTACATAAAAATGAAAAATTTTGAAATTATATTACTTTAGCTGTGGTGATTAGATATGAAAATACAATGAATATCCATGCGACTGAAACACAGCAGCTCATGAGAAAGCTATCTTCAGTTTGAGAAATAGCAATATATTCTTCAAGACAATGATCTTGTTCAAAGCATGAACAAGAGGAGCTGAAAGAAGCTTGCAAATTTGCAGATTGTCTCATGGGGAAATTAAAGCCATTACCCCAAAAATACTCATGAAGTTGCTGAACTTTATATATAAGAGACAGTCTGCATTAAATGTTTGGATAAACTTATTTAGCACAGGGATACATTTTATGCCAGGAGCTGGCTGAATTATTTGTTTTGAATATGTGGTCTGATGCATTAAATTCTTCCATGAATCAGCCATAAATAGATCTTGATTTGTCAGAGAATTTGTTATCCTGAAGAGTACACCAAACATTTTGAACAGTTTTTATCTAACGGATTGTTCCCAAGCTACTCACTTGAGGAAACTCTTCTTTTGGGCTGTTACAGACTATGTGCATCTAAGTGCTATCATCAGTCCCATTCCCTGAATAGCTGGCTGAAATTCTTGGAGTGAGAATGTAATAAATAGCAAATGCTCTTGTTTTTTTTACCAGCACAGGGTAGAAAAAGTCCTGCTACTCTCAGTGGCTGGTAGAGTAAGAAGTCATAGCCAAATGTGAACTCAACTCAGAGAGACCAGTAAAAGACATGGCCTTTTACAGACCAATAACATCAAAGGAGCCTTAAGTGCACAGGAATGGAGAAAGAGCAAAAGACATAAGCAAGTGTTTCCTACAACATAGTCACTCCATACACTCTTCTCTGAGCACACAGAAGTGTACGGAAGGCATGTGCTTCATTAACTTATTTATTAACTTATTCATTAACTTATTTAAAGAGCTATTTAATTATTTGATTACATTCTGCACTAGTAATAATGTTGTGTTCACCTCACCAGCAATTGAGTAGGAAGCTTTATACCTGAGATAAGGCTGAGACTAAGAGTGTCAACAGAGTTGAAGGAAACAGCAAATGAATGGCTGTGGCAGTCACAAATCAAGTATTCAGTTCTTTCCAAACACTCTCCATTTTTATTATCTATGTCAGCTTCTCTCTGTTGCTGATCTTCGTCATTTGTATGGAAGCACATTTCACTACTAATTCTGAATCTCTGTACCATAGTGTCTCACTGGCCTTTTGGCATTTTAGTCACAATTTAAGATTTTGAGAAAGAAAATAAGAAAAACAATGTAAACAAATAAACAAGAATAAAATAATAAATAAATAAATGATATAATATGTATTTTATAATAATTAATAATTAAGGAAAACAAATTAAATAAATTTTTTTTAAAATCAAAACCCTTGATTGTTGCAGAAATCCCTTGAATTTCCTGCAAAAATAATTTCCCTGAAAAAAACATCCTATACGATCAATTTCATGCCAGATCCTAATTATAATTATATAAAGATGACATATTTGATACAACTTATATATGGCACATGAGTTAAGGTCTCCTGATCAATTGTATAATGTGTAATTATGTTTCCCAGACAAATTAGTCTGTTTCCTAGGAGAACCAATATGTAAATTGGAAGTGAAAACTTCATTACATTAAAAATCATACACACATTAAATTTCTTATGATTTGTAACAGGAAATAAAGCTTCCATTTATCAGAAGCCAACTGTAAGAGAGCCAGAGCATTTCAGAAAGTTTAATCCAAAAATCCCTGAGACTTGACAATTTCTTAGAAACCAAAGAATAATAACTTCTGTAATGAAAGATTTCATGAGACTCAGTGCTGTGTGAACCTGTAGTGACAGTGGTATAAGGAGAACCAGTCATTTATATAATTTTCAGACTGTCTGCTTGCATATTAAGTTTTGAGTTTAACATGTGGCAGACCTCTAGGTATATGAATGACAAAGCTTAACCTTGGGATCAACAACTCTGAACCAAGCTGATGTTTTCTGATGAAGAGCTAAGAGCTACATATATCCCTGAACCATCACCAGCTTTTCTATAGACATACATGCTTGATTGGATGTAAACAAGGATTGTCATTTACAGCTTCATATGGATCCTTATGGATCCTTATGGACCAACATCACTTGCACTGACTGCTCACTGAGTCATTGCTGTTGAAACAAGTATGATAAATGCTTATGATATATGCAGGTGGTAAATCTTGCAATTATTTGAACTGGTTGATACATCCTCAAATGACGCTTACCCATTATCAATGCCAATTGGGGAATATAAATGCTACAAGGAAGATATTTTACTTTCAGGAAACCTTTTAGCTGTTTTTAAAAATATTATGCCTCCTTATTCTTCAGTCTGCACTTTAGTGAGAGAATAGATACTCACAGAGGAACAGGAAACTATAGTAGTAACTGATTAAATAAATTACATAGCCCATGGGTACTATTCAACAGGACCAAAATGGTGCAGGACCTGAGAGCAATGAAACAAGGTGTCCTATAAGTGCTTATTGCCTGTAGTGAATTTTTGTCTTAGTTTTGTAGGTCTGTTCTCCTGCAAATGCACACACACCACTTTGGGTAATGTAAGCCTAAGTTTCAGAGGTCTTCCTGTGCTTATTCCTTTTTCTTCTCTTTGTAATACTGAGTCTTTCTATAATGCACAATAAAGCCATGCTTCTGTCATTCAGAATTAATCAAAACTTTCAGAGAAAACCTACATGAAATAAGAGCTCAAGGCAAAATGTTGCACATGAGCCTACCTGGAGATGTGTTTCCTCAGCCTTATCTTCTCTCATTCATATGATGCAAAGTCCTAAATCTCTCATCCTGATTTACACAACTATGAGCAAACCATTGCCACCCCTGGCAGCTGTGTCTCCACATAATCCTCTTTCAGAGGAAAGACACAAAATCAGAAGAACAGTAGTTCCACAGTAACTAATTAGAAACACACAAGTCTAAAAAAGTGCAATTATTCTTTATCAGTTAATGAGGAAAATCTTGCTTGCCAGTATAAACAGAAATGCTCAGGGTAAGGAACCAGCCTGGGTACACTGGAATGGTTTGAAGTTGCTGCTTTCATTGGCAGATTAGGCTCTAAAGGATAGACCATTTCAAGATACTTGCCTCTCTCACTAATTCTTATTTGAATCCTGGCTACATAATCCCAGAGTGTTTGGACATATAGGAGTAACCACATACAGGACTGAAGCAATTGAAACTTCGCACAGTCCACAAAAGGCAAACCCAACACTGATATTAATGTTAAATACAGTTCTCTCTGTTTCATAATATGTTACAGCACGATATCAGATAGTTCTGATTCCAAAAACATAGGATTACTTGTAATGTGTTCACATTCATTTTGCTAGCACACATTAATGATATTTTAATCAAAGTAGGCCTGACATTACTTTATACTACAGGAATTGATTGGAGTTAATTATAACTAAAATATATCAATAAGCCACAATAGTCATATTAATACTTTGTGGTATAGCTCATTTAGCTCACTGGCTTTATTAAATTTGCAGTAGTCTACATTATGCATCACGTAAGTAGAAATTGGTAGAATTTTTCAATTTTTAAAAAATGCTTAAAAAAACAAGAAGGAAATTAGAACATGTTCTTACATTAAAAGTCAATGATTTTCTTATTAAAAATGCTTCTCCATAGACGTCTGGCAAGCTGCAAAATTCCAAATACTGTTTGCAGAATTATTAGGTTTAGCTATGCTCTTAACGTATTATGACTTTGACTGAAAAACTCTCAGTTTCCCTACACAGAGCAAAAATTCTAGCTTCCAGTTTTGATTGAAGATCTGTCATTTTTCTCCATCTCAGTAAGACCTCAAGCTAAGTTGCAAGCTAATTTTCAAGACAGGATGTAGCCAGAACTTGGATAGAGAGCTACGGCAAAATTCAGAAATTCTGTTGTCACACAAACTAAGGAAAAGGTAGAAATAATCAAGATAGGAGGAGCTATTACCATGCATTTTCATAGAAGAAGACTCTCAAATATTTAGATTAAAAGATAGGTTCTGTAACCAGAGTCTACAATTAAATTTCAATTTGCCTAGTCAGATTTCTTGCATGAAATTAAGCTTTCCATATGCAAAGTGTGTAAAATATTGTAGCAAAGGTGAGGTGAGCTTCACAACAAAATGGTTAGCAGACCTTGGAGAACCTCCAGAAATAACTGACAAATACAAAATGTGGTTTATTCGAGTTTTATATAAAGTGCACTCTGAAAAGTGCCTCACTGGCAGTAAGTGTGCAGAGCCAAAGCAAAACTGTCAGAAGTTGATTGTTTCAAAGGAAGGAAGGAAGGAAGGAAGGAAGGAAGGAAGGAAGGAAGGAAGGAAGGAAGGAAGGAAGACATACTCTTCTGCCACAATAAGACAGCTGATAAGCAAGTTAACTCTTTCCCCTATCTCAGCAATATCTCTGTCTGCCAGAGCTCCTTAGGTGGTAAGAGCAGCTTACGTTGAGGATGTAGTGTAGAAACAAAATAGAAAACACAGAGAGATTCCTTGTTTTTTTTTCCCCAGCCACATGATTGTGCTGCTTACAAAAGGGTGGAAGCACCAAGAGAAGCAGTTGTATCATATACAGGAAAATATGAAGAGTTGTTTGTTCGGAGATAATTCTATACATTGGACATCCAAACAATCTAGCTGGATGCTGGAAGGAGAGTGGGCTGCAATACCTTAAGGAGGGCAGCATGGAAAGCTGATCCATTGGGTGGTTAGGTGACCTTATGACGGTCAAGAATAGTCCTCAGAAATAAAATTTATGGTAGTAAGGCATAACAAGGATTGGGACATAGCCAAGAGGCAGAGTTGGTGGGACTAGAGTTTTGGGAATCTTTACTTTGGCATACAGCAATCAGCCTTGCTGCCTCATTGCCCAGTATATTTCTAAGTGTGCAAAGGCATTTCAATGGGCTCCATGCACAGGACATTAGAGGGTGTCCTACACTGTCAAGAACATCATTTTTGCCACCTATGGTGACACCCATATGTGTAACATGTCATTCTGTGTAATGGGTTTTCTGTGTAAACCTGCTTCAAATCTTCCATGCCTGTGCAAATCAATGCAAGACACCACAGACTTACATGGAGGCCCAGACATTACTATCTTGGCACGTTAGATAATCTGATAGAGAAAGAGGCTACTGGTCTGAAGAGGGGCCTGGGTGTAGGGCCCGCTTGCATATTAGAGGTGGTATGTAGGAGATCGAAGCCGGTTACAAGAACTGACTCAATATGAGTTTATTACCTTGCCCGTTTATTGCAGATTCCAGCACACTTTTATGCAGTAAGCCCACGCCCCTGATCTGTCATCAGTCCAATGAGGATTTGACATGTTCTCTTCTTATCCCTATCTTGCCAGCATCTCTGGGGCTGGCATCCAATCCTTTGTAAGTTTACCTATAAGGTCCCGGATACAATACCTTTTTTACCTAAAAGCAAGTACGCCACAGTTACTGTCCAATCAGCTTCATGATCACGCAGCAGCTGGACATCTGCCTTTGTTTTTGGTCCGCTGATGGAATAAGTACACTGTCGGCCTTGAAGTTGATTATCTACTAAGAAGGCATCCTGCTTGCTGCCAGACACTGTACGGCCGTCCTTGGAGTTAGCCCCTACAATCACCTCCAATTAGGATGTCATCTATGTATTGGTAGACTTTCACATCCCAAGGAAGTGAGGCTGTCTGCAAAAGTTCAGGCAGTGCAACATGTGCAATAGTAGGTGAATGTTTATACCCTTGTGGGAGTCGACTGAATGTGTATTGTATGCCATTCCATGTGAAAGCAAATTTCTCCCTATCCTTCGCTTGTAAGAGAACCATGAAAAACATGTCCTTTACAACTAGTGTTGCCAACCATGGGTGTGCAGCTACTTGTAAGGTAGCCGTTAAGTTTGCAATATTTAGTACGGCAGCTGTTAATGGGTCAGTATTAGCATTCAGGCATTGATAAACAATTGTCAGTCACCACCTCCCATCTGTTTTCCGAACTGGCTCGATAGATGAGTTATATGGGGAATGGATTCTGGAGATAATCTGTTGCTTCTCCAAGTCAGCTATGACTTCAGAAATGCCACTCCGTGCTGCAGCAGAAATTGGATATTGCATTAGATTAGGAATATTTGACTCAGAGAGTACAGGGGCTATGTGAAGCACACACACTGTAGCCTCTCAATTTCAACCCAGGTTGGGGTAGACATTTGATCCAAATGACCACACATTGCCATCTGGCAAGTCCCAGGTTCGTCCATTTAAAACATCAAAGCCTAAAATATTTTCATTATGATCTTTAACTGCAAAGACAGCAGTCAACATATGCCTCTCAGCCAGGAGCTATAGATTAACCTTGACAGTTTGACACACAATACTTGATCCATTCAAACCGATAATTGTAACTTTTTGCAATCCAGGTCACACACACAGATTTTTAGCATTCTGTTGTGTTAGTATTGAGATCTGTGCTCCTGTATCTATTAAAAACTTTACTAATTGTCCCTGAGTACTGACAGGAATTAAGATATATGGGCCATTATCACTTATCCACTGATGAGCCTTCACTGACCAGGACAGGCAGGCTCAATTGTCTCCCTGGCATTACTCATATTTGAACTCATTTCTTGCCATTGTTCTCTAAGGTGAGAGAAAGGATTATTTCCTTTTCCAGGATCTGGCGCTGGAGGAGTTGATGTATGCTCTGTCCTTTTGTTATGAGAAATCGCAGAAGAGAATGCACCCAAGGACATATTTTCACTGCTATTGCTGGTATATTATGAGAGAATACGGACAAAACAGCAGATGTTACTGGGACATCATGAGAGAATACAGACAAAACAGCAAACACCCATTGAAGAAGAAAAGGACCACCGTATCTTCAAGGAAACGACTGAAACACGGCAGTAGGACCAAAACAGGGCCTTCTGAGCCAAAATGAAGCCATATATGGAAGTGAGCTTCTAGAAGTCATTGAATGGACATGGAGAGACGACCACCAGGGGTCTCAAAAGACCACCAGAGACCACTAAAGGGACAGAGGGTGCACGCACGCAAGGGTGGGGTACATTGTAATTAGTTCCACGAATGAAATGAATATGTATGATCATTCCTAGAATTTAATGCATATGTAGATAATAGAGAAATAAAAGTTTAAGCAAACACACCTTAGGGCATGCACAATAGGTGGAGCTATCCCCCATGCATCCAGCACTGCAATAAAGTGAATGCCTGCTTCTTAATACTACATTGGTGTTAAGAGGATCCGTGGATTTGCAGGACCTACAGTCGGCACCGAGGGATTCTCAGAGAGAACCTCTGATCCCTGGACTGAAGAGCTCTGAGCAAGACCCCTGGGCAGGCAAAGACATTCCTTTCTTAATAAGAGGATCCTTTAAAAAGTTTGCCTGCCCTTAAGACCCTATGAAAGTTTTGCAGGGTTGGGCAAAGGTACGTACTTAAGGGAAGGGACAGGTTCGGTCGAGGGGTAGATTAGATTCCCATCCCAAAGTTGCCCACCTTAGATGAAGCGAAAGCTCTGCAGGCAGGGCTTTAGATTCAACCAAAAAGCTCACCTGTCAGACGAAGTGAAAGCTTCGCAGGGAAGGGCTTCAGGGTAGCTGCAGCATAAAGGGTAAAGTTTCAAATCAGGATCCTGCGGGTCAAAGTTCCATCAAAGGGTTAAAATCAGAGCAATATTGCTGGAAAACTGTGGTGTCGAAACTTGAAATGGTATCAGGTGTCCTCGTCTGGATCTCGTATTCGGTGATTGGTTAATTGTGATGTTTTAAAATTCAAAGCGGCATCGGTATTCTCGTGTCAGTTGCGCGTGTCTGAATTTTGCATTTGCTGATAGCTATAAAAAAAAGAGGGACCAGATCCAGAACGTGTCAACATAATGAGTAATATTTGTTCCTCGGAAGGAGGGGAGGAAGGGATCTTGAAAAGATCTCCTCTGAGATGTATTTTAAAAGATTGGGAAATAGTAGGGGGAGATCCCCTTACTTGGAAACAACTTGTGGAGTATTTTAATCATTGATGGCCGCTATACATTCTGGAAGATCAAGAAAAGAGGCCAAAGAATGGAACTTTAAG
>JAVCKT010051442.1:0-16771 GCA_032273925.1 Rhynchotus rufescens
TATTTTATTTTATTTTATTTTATTTTATTTTATTTTATTTTATTTTATTTTATTTTATTTTATTTTATTTTATTTCCTTGTTCATTTTGTTTTGTTTTATTTTATCTCCTTTTTTTTGTTATGTTTTACTTTTATTTTATTTAAACAGCACTACACAGGGAAAAGGGGGCATCACCCACACAAACACAAAGCGGGAAGGATGTTATCAGTAACTGGTGGGTTTCAGGTAATTTTTGCCTTAGTACCTTCACGCTCCGTTTTTGGGTGACAGCCGATTTCAAAGCTCAGGGCACCATCCCCAAAAGCAATGATCTCCAAAAAAAAACCCCAAAATCAAGAATCAAAGGGTCATTTCCAGAAGTAATTTAATGTAAGTGCCAACCCCACAACAGAGACTTGTCCAGGGTCTCCAAACAACCTCTCTTCCTCCCGTTCTCTCCATTCACATCTCCTCCTGCTTGGACCATAACATTCCCATGCACGGAAAGAGATGTTTGCATGGCTAGACTACGTCTGGCTTTGAAGGTGATGTTAATTTGTAACCTTCACTCCCCTCTTTGTAGGGTATGACCTACCGAGGAGGCAGATCTAGGGGCTTTGGAAATCATGGTGCCATCTTCATTCCCAATGAATTAATCATCTCATGGTCATAATATGAAAAGGATCTAGCTCAACTTGCACACTTTTTGCTTTGTTGAAGGAACACAGAATCCTAGGATGGTTGAGGTTGGAAGGGATCTCTAGAGATCACCCAGTCCAACCCCTGCTCCAGCAGGGACACCCAGAGCACGAGGCACCCGGGCGCATCCAGGCGGGTTTGGGAGATCTCCAGAGCAGGAGCCTCCCTGGGCAGCCTGGGCCAGGGCTCTGCACCCTCACAGTAAAGAAGTTCCTCCTCACATGGAGATGGACATCTCAGTATCACACACACCACTTTGCAGAGGCAAAAGAGATCCGAACAAGCAGGAACTGGAAACCATCACCAAGTCCACAGCACGTCGCACCGACTGAGCTCACAGGAGGTTGGGAGGGACCTCTGGAGATCATTGAGCCCAATCTGCCTGCTCAAGCAGGGTCACCTGGAGCACATTGCCCGCAATGAGACATCTATGAAGAGTCAAACAACAACATCAGCAGCAGAGGTGGCTGGCAATCCTTGCTGGCATGGACTGGATTTAAAACAAACAAAAAAAAAGGACAAAAAAGGTCAACCACGCTCTGAGCCACCCGCATCCTCACACTTCTCTAATTCAGACTAAGAGATTTAGATAAAGACAGACTTAATCCAAGATGAGTTTTCTTCGACCTACTCAGACGTGGAGATAAGACCCATAAAAGCTGGTTCCAACCCAACGCTCCCGCACGTGGCCAGGTAGGGCCAAACCCAACGCTCCTGCCACCCGACCCCTTCCACCTCCACCTCTGCTTCTCACCCTACCCCAGAAGAAACACTGAGGGATGGTGAAACACACAGGATGGGGCAGCAGGGGATTATCCCAGACTTAAGAGCCTACGGATCCATGAGAATGTGCCGGGAATGGGGACAGCCAGAGGGAATGGTTTATTCTTTGCCACGCTGCCGGTTGAGGGAATCCTGGACGTCTGCGAAGGCTCTTTAATGCAAAGGGAAAGACCCGGCACGGGGAGGCAGGGGAAGGTTTCGGCTGACCCAGTTTAGGGATGCGGCCGCTGCCGACCGGCCTTAACCCTTCTTATCCCAGATTAGCCTCTTTGAGGTCACCAAGGCGTCTCGCTCGCTAGAAAGGTGCCACGTTTCCGTGTCAGACCCAACATCTGGGCTTTGAAACACACGCCGGATTTAGCCCCGGATTTCCAGATCGGATTCTGCACGTTGCGGGAGGGAAAAGAAAGGGAAAGAAAGAAAAAAAAGTCACAACTGCTGGTTGCAAAGAGCTTGCACAGAACAGAAAGGTCATTATTTAGCCTTCCCAACCCCCATGTCTCCTCTGTTCTTCGTCTTCTTCCAGCAAATTCACCAGATTTTGGGAAAAGAGGAAAACGCCGAGTTCAGGATCCGTGTGGTTTCTGTGACCAGCGCTGCCACCTGTGCCGGGGAGGGCCGAAGCACAAACCCGGCGTCCAATTCCTGGCTCCCCGTCTCGCTTCCCTTCCGCGGGGATGAGGCCCAGCTTGGGAAGCGGCCTCCAAAGGCTGCACTTCCTTGGACGAGGTGTGGAGACGGTGCCGCCGGAGCTATGGCCAACCCTTCAAATGAAGCAGGCTCGGCGCCAAAAGTGCTCCAATTCCCTGTGGGAAACGGGTCCTGCCAGTGCCAACCAGGGACACACTCAGCTCAGGAGGGCTGGATGCCTCGTGGGGAGCACAGGCAGAAGAGCCAAGGAGAAAAAGGTCATTTCCAGCACGGAGCAATGATCCCAAAGGCTCTAGTTGCGGCATTAAGATGCAGCCATTTGACACGCTGCTCTGTGGCCCAAGATAATTTCGTTTTTCAAGCTACGGCTCCCTGCTTTATCAGCACAAAACTCAGAGCAGCAGAGCAGTCCTCAACATCTGCAAGCGTCCTTGCGGGGACACTGCTCTGGTGGTGCTGCACAGCGCCCAAGCAAATGCTGCTGAAGAAATACAAGCACCCAGCTAAGCTGGGGGTGAGAAAGTGTCCACTGCTCTCCCGAAAGGCTGAGGGAGAAGCCTCGAGGAGCCAGGTGGGGAGGAAGGTAAAGATGCCATGAGCGCGAGCTGGTATTTGGGGGAGGAAGAGCAGACAGAGCCAAACTATGATCAGAAACGAAACCTGAACGCTGCTTCTGCACTTGTCCTGGGGATGTTGCACTGCATTTGTAACCCGAGATGTTGCACTTTGTGATGGGGAACAGAAGCTTAAACCCTATAATAGAATAATTTTACATAAGATCTCCAGGGTGAATTCAGCCCGACCAGGGCGGCATTTTTGCATTTCATTTACTCCCCCAGATTAGAGGGTTGCACACGTGGTTCCTTGGGCTGCTCCAGCTCATTACAGACACCTGGGCCGTGAAGGAGGAGTGAATTATAGGGAACTCCCATGGCAAGTCAAGGGAGAAGCAGGGTGTGCCCAACTGCCACAGGGCCACCAGGACACCCCTGCCAGGATCCCTTCGGGCCATGCCAAGCACATGCAGCTGTGGCTCTTCTGCATCAGCCCAGGAGCTCTTGACCGCCTACATGGAACCACTGTGGTTGGAAACGATCTCCAAGATCATCAAGTGCAACCATAAACCATCCCCACCACACCTGCTAAGCCACGTCCCTAAGTGCCTCATCTACACATTTCTTGAACACTGCCACGGATGGTGACTCCATCACTGTTCCAATGCCTGACTTTCTGTCTCTTGCACCAGAGATGCTCCAGCGAGGTGCAGAAATGGGTCCAACTCCTTCTTCCCATGAAGCTTCTGCAGGCACCAGGGTCTCCAGGATCCTTCTGCTGTCCTACACGGGTCACCTCATCACCACTCTCCTTCGTCAGCAGTTCCTGGACCTCTGTGTGGTATTACGAAGGGATGAATCATGTTTACTGAGACCAAGGGACGCAGCATCAGCCACCTCTCGCAGAAGAGGTAATGGGTTGTGTAGGAAAATGAGTGCTCGCCTAACTGGAAAAAGGTGTTCGGGTATCTTGTGATGATCACACAGCCAGGCACTCCAGCATTTGCATTGCCATATTTTTACAGGCACGATTAATCCCATAGGAGAAGCCCCTGTGAGGGACGGAGCCTGGATCCCTCCCGCTTTGCTCTGGACTCTGGTCAGTCTGCACGAGCTCCACACCGCCCCCTCCAACACCTCCCAGGCCTCCATTAGCTTCAGGAGACCTTTGTCCACTGCTGATATCTGGCCCCACCCTCACTACACACATGGAAGTTAAATATTTCTTTCTTTCTTTTTTTTTTTTGAGGGGTGGAGAGCGCCAAATCTCAAGCTGTCAGTACAACCACAGAGATCTCAGTGCTGATGTCTGCTCCGATCCCTCACTGAGGAGGCATCTAACATCTCACAAGGCTCTTGCAGGCTCCAGCTCCAAGCAGCAGGAGGTATTTCAGAGGCAAAGTCAGTACCACCAGCCACTGCTTACCTTCCAGGTAAGGAAAATAAATGAAATCACCATCCTCCTTTCTGCTAAAAACCAGTAGCCAACTCGTCAAGAGGTCATATTGGTTGTATCTTGCTAAGAAAGTCATCCACCCCAGGCAGCGATTGCAGAGCCCATGCTGCTCAGCTTAAAGCTTGCACGGAGCTGCTCCCTTTGCACATGGGCAAGAATAATGTCACCATGGTTATTATTTTTTTAATATTTACCCACTTTTTCCCTCCCACGTCAAGGGATTTAGCCACTCAGCCTCTTTCCACAAGTTGCCTTGAGGGAACCTGTGCAAGGATCAAAGGGGGTTCTTGGTTGGAGCGATCAGTGAGCATCTCGTGTGCAAGGGCAGCACCTGGAGAAGCAGCAGGCGGTGGATGCAGCTAAAGTGACAAGTATGAGGGCTAAAGAGGGCAACAGGTGAGCTCCAAATGTGCTCCAATAGTCCAACCCTGCAAGAACTCCCTCCTGGGCCAGGCCTTGACATGGCCATGGCCCTCCTGGGCCATGCAACCTTGTGCCTCCACAGCACAAAGAGCCGAGAACATTGTGTTGAGAGACAAGCTCCAGCCTCCTCCTCTCCTTTTAGGAAAAAGATGGAAAAATATCATCCCAAGTCTGGATTAATTAAAGAACGGAGTGTCAGAACAAGATGATGTTGTGATCTTCTGCTCCAGCTAAGCACCGTGGCACTGGGTCACCCCCCAGCAACCTTTCGTGTTTTACCGGAAAAGCAAAAGTTGATTTAAATTCTCACAGCGGTTGCACTAGATGAAAGCAGTTACGCTCAGGAAATTAGGCAACTAGAACGAGGAGCTAAATCCCACAGGGCCCAAGCCAGCGTATTCCTGCAAAACCGAGCAAGAGAAGCGGCTGTTTTTCCCTCTAAGTCTGCAAAACGGGAAGCATCTCTGGCATTTGGCTGCTCCGCTGCTCGCGGGCGATGTCTGTGGTTTGGGTGGAAGGAGAACTGAGGGTTTCCAGGGCATCTCCTGCCCCTGCCCACCCGTCTATCTCCTGGGTGGCTTTTGGAACCAGGCTAAGACAGATGGAGCTGGATTTTCCTTTTCATTGGATTGCTCTTTCACAATCCCGAGCCTAAATGGTCTTCAGCAGCCGAAGGAGGATGGGTCTGAGCCTGCTTGTATAGGGAGGCAGGCAAAAACGTTTGGAGGATTTTGCAGCACTAGTTTGGGGGCCTTCAAAGCTTTCTGCTAATCCCAGGCCATGTCGCTCCAGCTCTTTCTAAGCAGGACTCCCCACGTAATCACGACGGCCGGGAGTCTGCTAAAGGTGCAGCCCGGGCTATATTTAACTTGGCATCTGATTGCCAGGGCTCTGCCTTCCGTGTCCTCGTATTTCCTCTCCAACGGACGTAATTAGGATCCTGGCGAGAGGACAGGAATGAGGAACTTTGGTGCCACCGGACCCAACCCCGGGCCCATGCGCAACAGCTGGAGTTCGCTGCGGTTATCTGAGAACACAGGAACTGTCGGTGAAAACATAAGTTCTTCAAAAGGCAAAAAAAGGACAGGAAGAGCAGGAAGCTCTTGCAGGCAGCTCTGAGGATAGAGAAGCCAATTTTCCTATTTTTACCCCGTTTTTCTCTGCTTCATGGTTGTCCTTCCCATGTATGAGCACTCTGAGGGCTTTCATACCCTTATGTGCCTTGTGAGGACCCAAACTAACAGAAAGCCTTGAGCTGAAGACACAGAAGGACAACTGCTTAAAAAAACCTCTCCCTGCGTGCCAAGAGGGCTCTCCCGTGGGATGAAGGTCAAGGCAGGGCCGCAGACCCAAGCGAACAACCTTGCACGGTCGCTAAAATTATCGGTGGTAGATCCGGGAACGCAGGACAGCCCAAGAATGAACCACGTGGACAATCCCTCCCGTTGGATCATGTTCAAAAATAAGGTTAGACCCTCTCTCTGCGTGGTTATCTTTCAATACTGCATTATATCTTTCTTTTTGATAGCAACATCATTGCAGGAATTAAGGAGATTCAAAAGGCCAGGTCTATGCTCGTGCAGAAGTACAGGAATCCATGGACAGCCCTACAGGTATCTCACAATCCCAAGAGCCAGGCACACTGGATTAATGGTGGGAAAGCTGCTCACTTGCCACTGCTGCTGATCCACAAGATGCTCTTATTTTGGGGCAAAACGGGGGCTCTTGCACTGTGAGGAGAGCATTAGGCCGAGGTCCCCGACCCTGCTGCCGCCTCCAGAGCTGCCCTTGTGCAGCTGACCCACTTCTCCCCAACTGGGTGAAGAAGGACAAACCCCCTTCACTGCTTCCTTCGGGGGAAAAAAAGAGAAAAGAAAGAAAAACACACAACAATTCGCATGACCCAAGGTACATTTTGGGCGCCACGGCCTCCTTTCTCGGCCCGATAACCCACGGGTGCTGCGGGGGCAATGGCATTATCCGGGGAAAACCTAAAATCCCACTGCCCTACAAAAGAGCTGGGGCAAACCGGCCCCTCCGAGCAACCCGGCTGCCAGGCTTTTATCTTGGGGGCATTGTGAATTTACACCGAAGCGGAATAATTGGACGATACAGGGCTCTACGAGGCACTATTGGGACAAAAAGCTCTGCCTTAGCAACTCAATTGTATCCGTAATGCCCGCGTTGGCTATTATGTCCAGCTACTGGCTTGGAACGTTTTTCCGGGCCCCGCTTCTCATTTCCCACTCCTATAAATTAGCCATAAGCGGATGGAAATCGCGGAAATGTACCTACAATCGCGGAAATGTACCTACAAAATAATAAAATAATTAAATACCTACAAAATAATAAAATAATCTGCGTTTATGGCATCCTGAGCACAATGAAAGCAAAGAGCAAGCGGGTCAGTTAAAAGCAGCGGGATAAAAGGATTTTTTTTCCCCAAAACTCTTATTGGGAAATCAACCTGCCTTTAACGCCTTTGGGTTTTGATATTTACTGAAATAACTTGCATGGCTTTGCTAGGCTGCTGCTAAGGATTAGCTAAACGGAGGTGACACCGACGTGAACGCACCGGGATGTCACCGACTCGGGTGAGCACTCAAAGGGAGAGTCACCCAAAACGGTGTCACTTTTGGGGACCAAGGTGGAAATTCCAACACATTTGCCAGTGGTTTCCTCTCGTGCATCACTTGTACCTCCCAGGAGAACAGAAATCGGATGGCCATTTTCCGTTATTTACATGGGATTTGCAGTTATTTTCACTTTTTGGGTCTTGGTGGAAACACGAGGCTGCAGGGCCAGGACTATGCACAAATTGTTTAAATGAAAAACACCATTTCCATTGATCCTGGATTTTTAAAATAAGTCTTAAACAAGCAGAGAATATACAACAGCAAAATATAGCTCCTTCTGCCTGCAAAGACTAACGTTTTCTTTAAAATTTGGGGAGAAACAACATTTAGAAATCACTACTGAGCGAGAATAGGACTGACGACATTGGCAGTGGGCTAGAAATTAAGCAGCATCCAAATTCATCAGCTCCCCGCAGTTGGCAGAACTCAGAAGAAATTACAAAGCTTTTCAGAAAAGCCCTGTAAAGGACACAGATTTCTTTCTTTTTTTTTTTTTTTTCCCTGAAAAGCCATCTCTTTTCCAAGGAGAACAAGCAGATCTGTCAGGAACTTGACCTTGCACTTGTCCCTGCACAAGGGTGATGGTTGCCTCCAGACACGTCCTGCTCACGCGCACGGATCCCAGGGATCCACCAGGGACAGGACGCTGGAGCTGGGAGCACCCACTAACTAGGCTGTGATTTCTTCAGATATGAACCCTATAGGACAGGATCAAAGATGGGCATTTTAGATCTTTTATCCTCAAAAATAGCCCTACGCAGGTCATACACTGCGTATACCTAACTATATAGATTTAGATAAGCATGCACTGATGTTCTGAGGATGAATACAAATATGAGCACCTGAAGTTCATGCCTGCAGAGCTGCTGCTGCTCAGAGAAGCAATGAGCAACCTCTGCTCCTCTGGAGTGAAGACACGAGGTCTCCTGCTGCAGGTTTTCCATGTGAGATGAGACCTGCTGGGTCTAGGTTGAGCATCCAAGCCCAGCATCCTCCTGCTCAACTGCAGACCCAACGTCATCGGCTGCCCCTTGGCCTAACACTGTAGTCCTGCTCCTTCCCGCTCCCACAGTCACTTCCCAAGAACATTCTGCACATTAAGCACCAAAATGAACTTAATGCAGCTCCTCAGTCCACCTCCTATCATCTTCACCCTCCCAGGTCCTGCAGCCATCAAGGGCACACATCGCTCTACGTTTGTTCCATCATGAAATTATTTTTGCATAAATTCCTGAGGAAAGACCTTCCTCCTGGCCCTCTCCCTGCTTCTCTGGAAACTCAAACCCAGCCACATCCACCTGCTTTCCTCCCCACTGACAGAGACAGCAGCAGCCTGTGCAACAGGCAGGGCTGGTGCTGGACCACTGGTGGTCTTCCAGCCACGATTGTCCAGAGCCACCAGCCACACATGAACAAGTGAATCTTAACACGTTTCAAAAGGGTCTTTTCAACGTTGTCTTGCACAGAAAATGAAAGCCAGAACGGGGGTAAATAAAATGCTCACGGTCAGCTTCGCTCTGCCCCCGTTTGTAACCGGTCCTCACAGTTTTTGTGATGGGTCCTCCTCAGTTTTATGCCACGGAGCAAATACGATACAGGATTTCTTAGGGTGAAAGAACAGATTCCTGTCTTGGTGGAGAATGACTCAGTGGCTGCCACCAGGCTCCAGGTTGACATGCCACTGTCAACTGGGAGATGCCAGAACTGGCATCAGAGGAAATCCGAAGGGCAATAATTGCTAAAACAGTTACTCTTATGTCTAGAAATAGCATTTAGCAAGGGCTAAAAAAAGGCTTATCCTTTTGAACTGAAAATGTTTTGGAGAAACGGAATCAGAGCTCAGAAAACACGAACCGTGCAGCAAGTCACTGCGACCTCTCCTGATCTCCAGCCCAGAACGAAGGCGATCGGCGACAGCCCAGCTCCCTCCAGACAGATGGAAAGAAACCACACAAAGTGGGGGACAGGGCAGAGATGGAGCAGGGGAGCCTGTCCCGTCCGCCCAGCAGCAGAATATTGCTCCCTGCTTCCCGCTATCCCTTCTGGCCTCGTTTGGGAAAGCCTCGAGCATCTTCCCTTGGGATATTATTTATCCCCTCAGCCCTTCGTGGCCCTTCCTCTCTTTGCGGCGCCGAAACGAAGGCGCCGGCAGCCCCCCGGCGTCGCAGCCTTTCTGAACTACGCTAATTAAACACGTTGATGCTAAAAAGGAATTAGAATTTGCGAATAAATTAATTTGCTGTATTTCCCTTTCATCCCCCTATGAAAGAAAGAAAAAAGCCCAACACGTCAGTGTTGGGTCCCACTGAAATTTTCCATTTTTAAATTGGTCCCACTGCTCATAATTACACCTCCCTTCTTCTGGCCGTGCGAGTTAAGCTGCTTTCCTTCTCCTCCTGCTTTCTTTTTTTTTTTGCAGGGGGGAAGGATGGTGGAAAGAAAGAGGGAAAAAGGAGGAGGAAGAGGATAAGAGGGATGCATCCGATCGGATCTGTCTAATTGGTTACAACACTCACGTAGCACATGAAAACACCGGCACGGCGCCCGCGCTGCCTGATGAATATTCCCAATCCTCTTCCACACGCGGGATGTGGGCTTATCAAATTGTTGGCTTCTCTACAGCAGGCGACAGCCTCTTCTCTTCCTCTCCACATAAACGGCTGAATATGCAGGGAGGAAGAGAGGGGCTGACGACCGGCCAAGTCGGAGGCAGCGCTTTGAAGATGAAGGACCCAGGATGGAGATGCTGCTCCAATAAATATATTTCGATTTTGATAGAAATCTGTAAGAGTTGCATGAGACAGACGAGCCCCAAATACCAATCAGCTTGGGGCTTAACGTCTTAGTTCCCCCTGCATGGAAAAGGCTGAGCAGGGATCGGATGCCCTGCAAACACACAAGTCTCTCCTGAAAACAACTCTAAAAAGAAAGCTGGGATCAAAAATGGCTCCTCCGATCTGCCGATGCCTTTCCAGAACAAATTTAAATAGAGTTACAATATTTTATGGCCCTATTCACTATTTTGAGGACCTACACAAAGCTCCCTAGGTGCTAGCCATCCCAAAAGATAGAAGATAGCTGGTTTTGGCTTAGTCATAATTGAAATTCTCCTATTTACCAAATAATTTTCCCATCAACCTAAATCCCTTTCTCTAGGGTTCTTGTTTGGAGGTGTCAAACTAACAGAAATAGGAAAGCAAACAGAAAGTACTGCAAACCTGTCCATCCTACACCTTTACATCTCCTCCTAATTATTAACATAAGGTCTCCATCCTTCCATAAAAATTCCAGATAAAGCTGCAAAGCATGGTAAAAAAGGGCATTTTGGGGGGAAGGAGGACAGCAAAACTGGTTGGACACCCCACCTCAGATACTGGTTTGGATCCAGCTGGATGGTTTGATCTGTCACATTCAGAGGACACTTGGCAGAATCCTGTGCTAGAAGTCTGCTTTCAGCCCAGCCAAGTTACAGGCAAGCAAAGGCTGCTCCTGCTGCCCAAGTGTCCTTGTTGGCCACACGAGCATCCTGACCGGCTTCCAACTCAAGTCCAGGTTGAAAATCACCCTGTCCACGTTCAAATGCTTTGCCAGTTTGCTATCTTAACTCCTCTTTAGTCAAAACCTTGAATGATATCTGTAAATCCTTTCAATGTTCTGGCAAATAAAACCCCCTTGCAAGGGTCCTGAAAGCCACAGGAGATGTTCTGCTTGCTGTGTCTGCTTGGAAGGTGCTCCAGGTAGGTGCTCCTGCGGAGGAGGAGGGCAGGGAATCTCACACCATAGGGGGACCATCTGCTTTTGTGGACAGCAAAGTTCATCTCTCACCCATATCTCTAGTTTAAAACTCTCTCCAGCCTGGAAACATGTTCTATGAACCTCATTTCTCTGTTGGCATCTCCTGGTAGGGAATATTTGATGAAGACATCCAAACTGCAGCAAAGGAATCACGACAAACAGTTGTTGGATGGGGGTCACGTTTCTCAAGTGCTTATGTTTTCATCCCAAACATACCTTATAGAAACCTATAAGAACAAATACGCCCTGAACGCCCTAACGCTTGTCAGAGGCCTCAACCAAAGCCGGCTCAGAGAGAGGACATGCAAAATCCTGCATGGGAAAAATAAAAAGCCTTAGAAAGTCTATGAAAGCTGTAAGTGATATGAACCGCCCCCCAAGAAGGTTAAGGGAAAAAAAAGAAGAACAGATTGGCCTGTTGGGGCTGAAAGGGAATATGGGAGAGCATTAGAGAAAATAAAATGGTCCAGAAAGAGCCATCTAATTCTCCTTCATAGGGAAATCAATGGGCTATTCAATTGCAAGAGAACCAAATTAAACAAAACCCATTACTCTGAAAATCACTGAAGTCAGAAGCATGACAGAAAAGCAGAAAGGATTAAGCATATGGATAACATCACCTACACTCATCTATAATTCAAAATGTGGAGCTCTAGAGAGCCAATCTGCGAGGCTCGAGTCACCCACTCATGTCCAGGGCCATCAGGGTGCTGATGGGGAGCAGACACCCGTCCCCATCCATCCTTCACTGGCCACTTTTGCATTTCCAGCATCTTCCTTTGGAGTGATGTAGCCAATAAGAAGCCACAGGAGTGAGGTATGGAGATGGCCACGCAACGGCCTCTTCTCCAGCGGAACTGAGACAGTCCGAGAGCCATCCCAGGTGCTTCCCGGGGTCTATCCTGACTCCCAGGACAGTTGGGATCAATGTCCTCGCTTACAGGGTGACAGTACTCATGGCAGGGAGAGGACAGAGGCAGGGTCACCAACACTGCCAGCTGCTGGAGATGTCACCTTCAGCATGGGCCACCCAACCGCCCTGCTGCTTCGCATCCCATGTCTGCCGGTCAAGCAGCTCCACTCGTGTCTCCATGGTGCTGTCCTGCTGTTCCCAATAATATTCCCACCTTCTTTGCAGGCTGCTTTCTTGACAGGTTGGTGCAAAACCTCCGTGCATCCTTTTGGCCTGTGCCCAGCAAGGAGAGCACCTGCTTCATGCACCGTGGGGTAACTCACCACAGCATCCCAATGGGAGCGGATCCGTTCTGCAGGACAAGCGCAGCGAGCACGGAAAACCACTCCTCTCCCAGCAAGCCAAAGGTCTAGGACAACAGTTGCACAGAAAGCAGCATCTGAATTTTGCATTAAACTAGGCTGCAATTAATAATCGCCTAAAAGAAAAAATCAAGCCTACTTTAATATTCAACAGTTTTGAGAAAAGCATAATCAGAGTCTGATTTAAAGAAGAAATTCTAATCACCAGCAATTAGGCACAGATCTAGCAGAACAATTTAGTGAGTCCTCTGCAATTTGGCAAATCTGCTGCTTTAATTAAACGCCAAATCCGGGGAAAGGAGAAACCACTTTGGACGTCAAGCGAAGTTTTACGGGTGTCCATCGGAGGGGAACGGAGCCGAGCGGCCCCCCTGCTCTTAGACCAACACAGGGAACGCTGGATTTGCATTTCCCAAAGGAATCTTTGCCCAGTGCCATGTAGAACAGCTTGTGCCTTAGTGTTTTTTGCTCTAGCTCGCACAGAAGATATTTCTCACTTGGGACGAGCTCAGTGTTAAGACAGTATTGGTGCTTAAGGAAACCTGTTTAGTTTTCTTTTTTAAGCTGTCAATAATAATAGGTGTGAGGACAAAGGATTTCTACAGAGAGGAAAAAACACAGTAAAGATTCAAATAGGGACTCGAGCACTTAAATATGCAACGTAGTCCCCATTGCTGAGATGCTTTTTCCGATAGGGAACCCCAATACTTCAGGAATACGTGGCTCATGGCAAACAGTAGCAGCTCATCACTTTGTAAATGCATTTTCTGCGATGGGGAAAAGTAAGAATTCATTAAAATGATCACAATTGCTTCATAAAGCCATTTCATTACCATTTTGATTAGCCGGGGTTGGAATTTGCATGCTGCTTAACATAAATCTCAAGGAAGGACCCCGGGAAGCGAGCGAGCAGCAAGCTCCACTTTCCATCCATGGGAATGTGTTGTGTTGGCCTGGATCACGACTCACATCCCACATTCCCGAAGCCTGGAGCGCTGCCTCCTGCCCTCGTCCAGCTTTTGGGATGCAACACACCTACCCAAAGACCCACGCTGACTTAGTTGTGAGTTAACATAATTAAACATGAGACACTACGATTTAAAGCAAGGCTTTCCACTTAGAATTAGTTCCCAAGATGCTGCTTTGGACGCTCTTATTCAAAGTGCCGGGCAAAATCCCGAAATCTTTTGCTGAAGTGGATCCCTAAAGCACAAAGTTTCTCCTTCCACTAACATTGAAACTGTTTTTGCTGTATTTCAAAGCAGCGATGCTCAAACCACCATCCACGGTTCAAAAGTGGTGCTGGATGTTGTGGTGAGTGACCCACCACACCTCACTTTAGCTGCAGTTTTTAATTGAATGCTTGAAAATGATTAATCATGACCCCAGCAAACTGACCACCATTCAAAAAGCACAGAAAAAAAACCCTTAAAAGATAAAAAATACAATGAAAAGTTAAACACCTGCCTTGGGGAGGAACAAGCTCATGTCTAGTAGATATTATATCGTTTTCTTAAAGGTCAGATCAGATTGAACCAGGGAGACGTCTCGGAGCAGCTAATGCAAAAGGGAAAGCGGATTGTCCAATCGACAGGGCACTCAAAGCTCTGCCCAGATGATGCATTTCGGCCCTCACTCGAAGCACATGAAAGTAAAATAATCCCTTGTAGATAGGTTTTGCCCTAGCACCTGCACTAGCTTTAAAACGTAACAGATCCACCTGTGGTGCAAACCGGCGGAGTTTGGGAAGGAGCGACGAGGAGGAGGCTGCATCTCCCAGGAAAGCTTCATCTTTCCTTAGGGAGCAAAGCAGGGGCACGCAGGGCTCTCTCGGGTCTGTGGGGACTCGAGTCTCCCCACCCAAAACCCAATGGAGTTTTCGCTGCTGCAGACAGGACCCGAGGCAAGAGGAGACCCGAGGTGCCTCCCGGGGCCGGCTGGCACCTCAACAGCAGCAAATCCCTTCCCCGCCTTGGTCTCTGTGTTTTGCATTATGTGGAGGGCAGGAGCCATTCCCAGGCTTCCTGATTTCCACATCTGGCTGGGGGAAGTGTTTCAGGACAGAGCTCTGTGCTTTTCACTCAAATTTAACAGTTTCCCTCCAGATCCCCCATCAGGTTCTTGGTCCTGATGGAATTTTTTGCCTCACCACCTCACATCAAGTCCACCTTTGGGTTAAAGGACAGGAGAACCCAAGGGTCCTAAGGGAAATGACTCTAGAGAGATGGACACCTGCAACGCGTGTCCCCTCTTCCGAGCTTTCTGAACACACCTTTCTGGCTCTTCTGGCACGGAGTCAAACACACCCAGAGCGTGTGGATCCAGACCAACTCCTCTCTTGACCAACTCAACCACATTCCTCTCCTTCAGTTATTAGCATCATCTTTCCTGCTTCCTAACCGCGACAGTAATTTCCCTTTTCAGCTACAGAGACCTCATGTTCCCTCTCTCTTTTTTTAACACCGGAAAAATGAACTTTTTCCTCTCATCTGCTCTACTTGTCCCCCAGTTACCTCTGCTCGCTGCAGCCCAACGATGCCACCTTCCCCAACTCAGCTCCAGGGTTTAAGCCAGACCACGGCACGACACAGGCTTTGAAAGAGCTGTAACCACTGCCAAACAACGCTGTGTTTAGCCAGCCTCCCGCGTCACAGCATTGCTGAACGGCAGGCTGCCATCCCTCAAGTCCACTATCTTTTCCATTTCTTCTTCGCTGCTTCCATTTTAAGGCTCCATGCTAAGAGCAAAATGGGGAGATGCTTATTGCCAGCTCTGGGAAGAAAAGAGCAGTTACACGCGGTTATATAAGTGGTTATAACCTCCTATTTTTGTTTCCCATCCATGCTGAGACCCCATGCTGTGGACACTATTGTAATTCAAATTAGAAACTCTTCTAAGGTAGATGCAACTGCTGCAGAAAGCTGTGCCAGGAAGGCACCTTGCAACGAGGACAGGAAAGAGCTGGGCAGAGAAAAGGTCAGGCAGCTTTATTACAGTATATTTATATTTTTAAGCCTTTGAAAGAGGTTTTTCCCTCTTTCCAGCTCCCCACACCAGCTCTTCAAAGAATTATTATATTTAGATTACGCTCAGAGCCATTGCCTCAATTTGTAAGATCGATCAAGACGTTTTGTTTGCTTCAGACCCGGAGGATTTCTGCATCCAAAGCCTTCTCTGCCTCTCCGCTACAGCAGTTCACCTAAGAACAGATGCTGCTTCTCATAAAACCTGTTTATCTTCGGCCGTCACAGGTAAAATATCGCAGGGCCTGCGAACGCCCTGCTCTTCCGGAGCATAAACATCCCCAATCCCATCCCCACGCACACGCCAAGCAGCAACTTGTCCTCCCAGTGACTCCTAATAAAAGGCAACGAGCCCATCACCAAACAGCACGAACCACAGCAGTCCCCAGCCACAAGGGTATCACGGAGCCAGAAAAATCTAAGAATGGCAAGGGAAAAGTTAAGGGATATAGCGGATGGTGCCTTAAATGGGAGCAAAATACCAGCGAGGCAGAGTCTGGGGGTAGAGAGTAGCCAGCTCTCTGATTCGGGTCTCAAAGACCCAATAGGTTGCTCTATTCATCTTGAGGAGTGATCTTTAAATATATGGACTATTAAAAAATAAAGAAAGGCCATTGCAAGATGGCTGTGCTAGAGAATGTGCCTGGAGACTACAGGAGAGAGGAGGAGGCAACTGCAATTGTTAGTAGGGATGAACTGGTCTAACTGCACTGCTCACTTGCAGCCAGTTGACTGAATAGTGCTGAGAAGATGGACCTGCCATCACAGGACAAATACGTGGGCAGGAAGCTCCGTGGGTGCAATTCCACACCTTCATGGCCTGCATAAGATCAGACTAGGACTCTTATACAGCCTTCAAGCATCGTCTACACTTGGTCCGGAGGAAAAAAGCTTATTTCATAGAAAGTCACCCCAAAATCTGGTGCATAAAACAACTGCAGAAGCACTGAAAGGTGGCCAATTTACCCTCCTCTCCTCGGGGTACCCGTGTGGTGTTTCTGCCCTGCAGCCCTGCAGTGGGGGCTGCTGGTGGGTGTCCTGCTGGTTAACAGGAGGTGACCGTCATTGACCTTCCTGCTGAAGACATCTCACCTGCTCCGGGGCTGTTTCCTTGTTATTTTTCTTCCGGAGAGTGCTGATCTTCCCTGTTGACCTGCTCTCCTGAAAGAGGAAGACTATGGGGGGCCGAGAAGCCACCGTCAGCATCACAGGGGCTCTGCGAGGAGCAGAAATGGGCAGAACATAGTTAAAGCTAAGGAAATACGGCCCCACTCATCCCTCACTGGCTTCCAGCTATGACTAAGGAGGCAAAACGTCTTCCCCTTTGTGTTTTCACTTCCTCAACTTGTCATCTCCTCTTATTGTTTCAACTAGGATTAGATAAACTCTCCAGTGGCAAGGAATTTGCCTTGGTCTCTATTATAACCCAGCATCAGGCAAAGGGGGCAAGTCAGGCTTCACTAAAGCTCAGTATTGCCCGTTTAGAAACGAGGAGG